>JASAND010029194.1:0-186774 GCA_030248195.1 Trissonchulus latispiculum | reverse complement strand
TGTAATGCAGGACTACACACGATTACTACATAATATATGCAGATGCGACCACTGTACACGGCGGGGGGCCTGGGGCGTGAGTTTCCTAGAAGTTGAAAGAATTTTTTGAAATTACAGAAATAATCCGTAGTGAAAATATTTAAAACAGATTTTATTTGGCTTCTGTTGCATCTAACGAATGCCTTGGATAATTTTCGGTAAAAAGACACACATTATTCCGATATTTCAACAACGTTGTTAAACTAACTAAGGTATTAGAAAATATTAAATGTTTTTTGGGGCCTGAAAGAGGGGCTTTGTTATTAAAATATCCAAAATTTGTTTTGTTATTTGTTAAAGAGGGCTTGGTAATTAAAATATATAGCTTTGTTTTGTTATATGTCGAGTATATATTTTGTTATAGCAGTATATATTGCCATATATATAAAATATAGTTTCTTTGTTTGTTAAAATATATATTGTAGCGTAAAAACTGACGGCTTGCACAACATGAAGCTGGTATTTTGATCCGGACTAAACCTAATACACAGTCTTTTTGACTAATAACTCATTGGTCATTCGTCTCAATTTTTACATGATGAAACCAACTACCACATCATTTGTTAATTCCCCGCTGCCACCAAATTGAGAAGATATCAGCTGGGGCGAAATCTTTCCCCTTTAGTGCTTACTTGTTTGGTTGTTTATTTTTGTAGTATTTTGCTTTCAAGACGATCGGAGCTACGTTCTTCAGTGCGCCTTAGCCATTCTTGAATGGGAACAAGATTTGTGCAAGCAAGCCTCAATTAAGGTAAAATTGTATAAGAAAAAATTTGTTCCAAAATTCATGAATCGCTGATGTAATGACTTATAACTGGGGACAAACCGACTAAAAGACTCTTTTCCAGTTGATTATATAATTTGTAGTAGAACCTAAACCTAACATAGTGTTGTTAGATTTTAGTTATTTGGCACAATCAGTATTTAGTAACAAATATTTCTCTGCAAATGTTAGCGGTGTCTGTTTACACAGACCCCCCCCCCCCCAGATTCCGGCTTAATGTTTCGAGCATAGTGCAAGCTTTATCACGGTTAGGAGTAGAACGCGCTTGTCATTTGTCATATATACGGTGTTATAAATTCCGGTTAAATTAATCTGCTTAATCTTCCCCACATAAGTCAGCTCCAAAGAAATTGCTCTGACAAATCGCAGCCAATATGAATTAATTTAATTTGAGCACTCGGACTAGCTTTGCTAAAAACGCTGTCAAGCATGGCAGGTAGGTAGACCGTCTTTTTAATTCCACTATTTCTATTTTAATTCTATTTGATTTCCACAACAAATAATTACATTTATTAGTTTCGGATAAATACATTAACGAAGTTGTCCACCGGATATTTGACCTGGACGGTCTTGGACTGCACCATCTTTGGCGACCTGAATGGATTTCTTCCAAGAAATGTGTCGTCTGGTTTAAGCTGGTTATCCAGAGAAAATACAAAAGATGTTTATTATCAATGGTGGGTTTGAATGTGCGATTTCAATCTAACGCTTGACTTTTTTATTCAGTGGACGATTTCGATTTTAGCTGAAATCAAACCGTGCCTTTAAATAATTTTAGCAGCTGCTGTTTTTGCGGCAATCTTCAACATTGTCCGGCCAATTCTTGATGAAAATACAAGATCAAAGATACATATATTCAGCAGTGAGTTCCATTTCGCCTACATATTTCTTTTGATTTTAAATCGACTTGGTTCCTTTTCAAGAAAGGGTAGAGTAGAGTTAAAATTAACTCGATCCTTTTCATGAAAGAGTTAAAAGAGGAAATGTCAAGCTCAGTGGAGCTAAAGCGAGTTAAAACGGTTCATTTTAACTCTACTCTACTCTACTCTACCCTTTCCTGAAAAGGCCCTTGGTTACTGATTGCTACGATAAACTTTATTAGTTGATATTTTATACGAATTTAGAAAGCTCTCTAAACATGATGTATATATTTGATGTTGTCCTTTTGTGTTACCAACCTAGAGTACATAATGAATAAGAGTATGAAACCCTTACGCTACTATGTGTTAAGCATGCTTGACATGCTCGGGTCGTTTAACTCGGGACCCCTCCTAGGTTCGAGTGGGCCCACTTAACTCTAATTACGTTCTTTCATATAAAAGCGTATTCGCTCGCTGATTCGCTAGCCTAGCTATTAAGTAGGCATTTGCCTAGTACTTAAATAATTAATTATAACTTTAATTAGGTCAACGTAATTAAAACTAATTCGACAACTTTGTAGCATACTTTAACAGCACATACATTCATACAGTGCGTCCCTACAGCACAGTTTCCTAGACATGTGCGCGTGTGCTCCCAGCAGTAGCGCGCAGTTAAAAACCTTTGCACTCCTCAAATAGGTATCTTCGGCAGGCCAATTCGCCGACGGCCCTATCCGGCAGAAACGGGCTACCAACGAGTCACTTTTAAAATGGATTTACTGAGAATATTTCTGATAGGTTGGCCGGCCGGCTAGCCAGTGTCCGGTTGAGTGTGCACCTCTTGGTCTCCTTCTGGTCAGCAATAAGTAAGACAAAAATTTAAGGTGAAATATATTGCTCTTTCTATACACTATCTTGAACATGAAGTAGCGTTCACTTGTCACATTTTAGGTGATGGCTGGAAGGAAGCCCTTTTGAAGGATATTGATGCAGATCAAAATACCGCCATATGGAAAATTGCAGTTGGCTCCAATATCGATCCAAAATGTTCTCATCTGGTAGGCACATAAACCAACACCGGATCTCTTGAACTTTAGGACCACAAGGTGTCAACATGGTCTGGTCTACTTTATACTTGGTTACTGATTGCTACGATAAACATTATTAGTTGATATTTCATGCATCATTCGAAAGCACTAAACATGCTGTATTTGACGATATAAAGTATTTGATTATATGTTGTTTCTTCTTTAAAAAGTTAAGATTAAAAAGGTGATGAAGATTTGTAAATTCTCAAATTTTACAATAATTTTTTTTTATTTTTTTCAAAACGCAACATACCGTTGAAAGCACATTAAGAGCTTTCGAATGATTATTAACTAATAATATTTATCTGAATCATTGTAGCAATCAGGCAATCATTGTCGCAATCATGAGCTAAGTTTAAAGTGGACCATATTCTAGAGTTGGACCTTTAAGAAATTTCTCGATACAAGGTCTGGTCGGCAAAGAGAAGGCCCGGCATACAAAACACGGTGTCAAACATTAGTTGGTGCTGTTTTTTACAACTTAGACAACTCCTAGAAGCTTAAATTCGACTTTCTAGTTCAGAGAATTTGGAAAACTTTTGAAATTTGCATATCAAAATGTTGACCGGTCCTCATCGGCTCTGCGACTGACCGCGCCCGGGCCGGGTCTGCCGGTGCCCGATTTAAGGCCCAAGGCACAACTCTTGTGGTCATAAAGTTTAAGAGATTCCCAATATCATTAATTATAAAGTGCTAAAGAGTAAATGTATATTGAGTTGAGCAAGCAATTATGGGTGAGAAACTGTGATTATACGAATGGACAGGTTAAAGCACATTTCAAGCTCCTAATTGGAAGCATAGGATCGGATGGTGTTGGTTGACGTTTGCCAGTGTTAAGACTTAAGTCTCTCATTTCAGCGCATGTATAGGAGGTATACTAATATTTTAGATCGTTTATGGCGGAACTGTGCCAGAAAGATACGTAGACAACTTATTGCCAAGTGGAAGCGAGCTGGAAAAACTGAAAGTTCACAGAGGATCCAAGCGTTGTCTGAAGATCGTGGTGACCAATCCAAATCAAATCCTTTTGTACGACTTAAGTTAAATCATCTATGTAAATCCTCCAATCACTAATCTTAATCTCTATTAATCTTATCTTAATCACTAGTCTTAATTTTTGACTTTTTCTATTTATGGCGCTCTCTCGCTTACTTTTGGAGTTTTATTATCTTCTTCAAAAATTCTGTCAAACTCCTCCTGTCGTTGGTATTGGGAAACCAACTTCAGTGATTTGTGCCAGTTCGCAGCCTTCACTGCTGCAAAAATTCCACTAGTTTGGTATTTAGCTGAATAGTGTCCCCTGTCAAATAGCTTCAAATTGCGTACTTGTGAATTGAATTAGCATACTCTTAGTATGAATGATCTTATCGTATGCATTAGCATACACGCAAAGTCGGTAAATATAGCTTTGTTGCAGCTGGTATTTTCGGGTTGGTGGCCATGATATTGGTTTTGCCATTTTTCGTGTTACTGATGAAATCAGTGAAGACAAAGTGTTTGATGAAGGGGAGATGATAAGGCCCTATTTTCGCCTAGGAACCCCGGTTCCTGAATTTGGCCAAATTCAACCGAAAATCATCGGAAACTGTAAGCGTATATTTTTGCGTACTTCAGCTACTGCCATGTTTAAATGCCAAGTTTGAGTTATTTTGCCATTATTTGAGTACCGATTAAAGTTATTATAATGAGTGTGCATTTTATTTTTAGATTATTTATTATTTGATAACTCCTACAGTCACTGGACAGGAAAAGATATTGACTACTTCATCGAACTGAGAGAAGATCCAATCCCGTCCGTAGAAATACTGTATACTCCCACTTCAAGCTAACTTCGATATTTGGTAGAAAAAACCAGTATGCTCTGTACAAAAAACCCTTTTCAGTATTTATTTAGTGTGTTTGTATTTCATGTCGAAATACGTACTGGTTATATTGCTTGATTCTTGTCTGCATATTATATCAGTATTAAACTCACATACTTCTTCTTCTTCTGTGGCGGCCGGTGGACGAATCCATATATATGGGCCCTCTACGTCCAAGTCCAGCAAAGAGGTCCGGAAGCCAGGAATAGAGCCAAGAGGAATAAATGGCACGTAGAAGCATAATCAGCAACATCATCGACCACAGCACAAAGGAAATCTCCTAGCGGACGCGGATTTTTTCTGCTACCAACTCACACATACTTCATCATCTTTACCCGAGTATTGGATTATCGAAAAGGAAAAATCTATGTGGTGGTTGAACTAGCAAGGGACGGAGCGACAAACAAAAATTTACCGTTTAGTTTGAAGCGGGTTTTCTCTCAAAACCGTGCTCCTAGCTTAGCTGTCCAGTGTGGAACTTATACGTAATAAACCGGATTGTTTACTGCCACATAAATACTAGAAGTGCACCAATAAGTACATAGTACACTATATACATAACGTTAACAAAATGACAGACTGGAATTTAAAACTGCACGCATTGTATGGTAAACAATATTTCATAAGTTTACAAACTAATAAGCTCATAAATATTCAAAGTCAGCACAACATGAAGAAAGCAGAAGAATGCATACAAACTTAACAGTATAAAGTATATAAACCGAAAAGTGAATTCGACTGTCTATACACAAACACACTTACATGAAGATAAATGAAGATACAGCATAAAGTTAAGCAAAAAGCAATGCATGGCATCACATTGCTATAATTGCGTTGGTGGGGCAGTCGTTATATGCGGAGTCATGCCATTGACAGTAGGCGGCGGGGAGTCCCAAATACCGTTTCCGATTCCGCCTAGACTTGTCAGCATTGCCTGATCAATGATCGGACGTTTCCAAAAGGAAGCCTTAGGCCCTTTATATTCAGGAGCTGGGACTGGGGCAGGGGGAATCGGTTCTGGAAGCCTATCGATGGTGGCAGGAAGGGAAGACAGACATGGATTTGGAAGAGGAGGCGGACTCAGGTCTGGAAGCTGCGGAGGCGTGGGCAGTTTGGGCGGCGGCCCGCTGAACAGATCCCCGTCATCGCATTTACGAACCACAATGCCCATGGGCAAATCCAGAACGGCCTGAAAGGCTCCCTTAGTGACGGCGGTGGCAGAGATTGTAGGCGGCTCGCCAGAAAATCGGCTGGCAAAACGTGGACGATTAGGAGGGGGCGGCGAGGGTGAAGGTTCTATGCCGAATATTCGAGGTCGCTGTTTGGAGAGATTTGGTCGTTTCTTGCCAGAGAGTTGACTAGAACCAGGTTTAATGACTGCCAGATCATGGAGCTCCATCTGGGCTTCAATTGAACGGCGACTGACAAAATGATCTGTGGCCTTGGTGACTACTGAAATAAAGCATATATATAAGAAATTAACGAAATCTTGAAAGCCAAAAATAGATCAAAGTGTTACAAATGCCTTCTTGCGGGTTCCTGCCTTCTTGCGGGTTCTGGAGGATGAGGCTGCCATGCTGATTCTGAGGAAGGACCGGGAGGCCAGTGCGAACTCAATCGCTGTGCTTCCACCCGTATTAGGCTATATCATTGAACAGCACTCTTTGAGGTCGTCTCACTTTGGTGCAAAGGCTGTCTTGCCGTTATTTTTTGCATCAAAGACTCGTGCTGTGTGCTGCTCCTCGGGCTAGCCGCCAGATATGGCAACGCCGAGGCCGACGGAGCATGTTCTTTTTAAAAAGGAGGAGACGTCATCCGTCGTGACGTCGACCAGGCTTTGAGACCCATTCTGGCAACTTGGTTGAGTTGTTTTTGACCAACCTTACGGGGCCAGTTTCCTGGCTCACACTGCACCTTCGGGTGATGATCATCACACTGTGATGTCTAATGCAGCAAACAAACAAATAGTTTGTTTTCCCACCGATATCAATGAAAACAACAATAGTAACGTTTGTACTTCGTAAATGAATACGAATTCTAAGAAAATTTTTTAAAATTTTAAAATATTCGATTTGGACAGCCAATGTTTAGTCCTGGGCCTCGACCACGATGAGGTCCACGCCCTGCCCTGGCAACGGTGCATCAACCAACAACTCATATCATATCTTGTCCTAATCGTACATGATTGCAGTAAAAATATGCAACAAATTTGTTCCATTTTTGTAGCATAGACTGAAACAGTTAGTGTTTATAGCAAAAAATCAGACTGTGGCCAAAAAATACAAAAAAACCCAGACACCCCATGCCAGAGTAAGTCCGATGGCTATAAAGACGGGCTTCTGACAGGTTTCAAACCACAGCCTTAGATTAGCGTACGTAACAAAGCGATGTAAATAAACAAGGCTTTGTATTCTGGATCAGTTGTTTTCAAAGGGATCGAGTGTAACAGCACAGTCTTTGATTGTACATGAGCCACGCTTAGGCCACGTCTACACCCGTGTAGGCTGGACACACGCGCCCACGCAAGGGAAAATGAAGAACCCACGCAAAGGCAAGGCGCGCCGTCGAGAGACCCATGCAGACGCAGCACAAAAGTTGTCGCCATCGAAGGCCTGGAAAGGATTTTCCCCTCAGTGTAAATATAACATCATTCGCCACAACAAAGCTTACTGCAGATTGAAGATCACGGTTTTTTGCGTAAAATATATACTGCGTATTTAAGCAGTCGAGCTTAGAAGTATGCAGTCAAAAACAATAATACGCACCAAAATACGCAGCCAAAAATAGGAATTTCAAGAGTGCTCTAAATTGATTTCCTGAGACAATTTACCGTAATTTGGGATTTGGTTTATTCAAAGGGGGCTCCCACCCTAGATCCCCCGCTTACCTCTACGAATATACACTGATCATTTCCTACGCAGTTGCTTTGCCCAAGCAGACGTATATATACCGCATGATGTTTTTGTTTCTATTTTTATTTTGACATAGCTAATGAGTAATCTTCTTAGCTCTAACCAACTATTTACTTAACTAGCTATGTTTCGTTTGCTATTCCTACTTTTACACCCAGACCCGCATTCAGGATTTTGAAAAGGGAGGGCAAGGTAAAATGCAACGAGGGGTCTGGGGTTGCTGAGCCCCCAAAAGATGAAGAATTTTGGCATTTTGGCCAAAGATAGTATATACATTGAATGTTTATTTCTTGCAAAAATTTTCTATTTTGCCATCTCAAAAGCGGGGGTCTAGCCCTCTTGCCCCCCCCCCGGGTGCGAACACCCCGTAAAATCGCGTTAATTCGAGCATTCCACGTTAAAAGCGCGTTTATAGCGTTTATAACATTGAGAAACGATTTTTGTAATTTTACTCAGTTGAAATTAAAAATACGCACTCGAAAACTAAAATACGCAAAATTTACGCAGGTCCGATTTTAAAAAACCTGTTGCAGATGGATGTAATTTGAACCAGGGTTTTTTCCAAATTTCGCCTGTTCTTTTTAGTGTGTTTTTAAGAAAATCTGTATTTTTAAAATCTGTGTTTTTCCAGAAATTCACTTTTGCAGTACTAACACGTTTTTAACGGTTTATGACTATATTTAGCATTTTTGGCCGGCCGCATTTTTCGCGTATTACAGAAGAAAAAGGAAACATATTGCTTGCTTAGACTTTATAAACGATATTTCAATATTCTGAACATTAAATATTTGCGTTTAAGACTTCGTTTTGTCTTGTGCTATAGTGGGAGCCCTGAAAATTTTTTAAAAATATGAAAATTTTGGTCTGAAAACCTTCAACACTTTGCTTCTCGACAGTATATTCTAGTCCTGTCATTTTCAGAATTTGGAAAAGTAATTTCATTGAATGTATACCACTACAGTCCCTAATGGCAGCGTTGCTTAGAATAATGAAGGCTGCAGCTGCACGATTCAACTAATACCCAGACGAAAACAAACAGAAGAAAAATCCCACGCCGAAGGCGCAAAATTTTTAGGAAAAAACTTAAAAATATGCTTAAAATAAATAAAAATTCGCTCCTTTCGATAAAAATTTGAGTGTGCTTTTTAGTGTTTTGAAAAATTTTGTACGTTTTTTAAGAAAGTGCGAAAACACTGTAAAAAACTCCAAAAACAGTGATTTGAACTTTAAGAATTTTTGAATTCCAAAAGCTCAATGTAATTGTTCATGAAATTGAATTTGTTACGCTTGTGTTTAAATGAAGTATTTAACTTTTGTCGGTAATGCAATAAATAAATAAACAACAAATTCTGTGCGCGTGCCCTTATCAAAAAATTAGTCGAGGCAAATTTTCAGTGCAAAACAGGCTCCCCCTCACTTACCATCACCATACACTAAAGGGCCCCCGCACGACAAAAATCTGCTGTGGGCTAACCCATTTGACCTTGCCCATGTATACAGCATTATATTGTACACACACTGCATTTTGCTTATAGTCATAATTGAAACTCCCACACACACGGCAGTATAGATGTATATAATATCAAATTTATATATCGCTTTCAAACAGCTAAGCTATAAGTTCTCTCAAGGGCTTAGGATAGAAATCCTTGCTTTTATTTTAAAGATACCAGATTCACGCTAAGGTTTTGGGTCCTAAAGAGTTTGTAATTTGAAAGTTCACTTACCACCATGATGCTTCAATTTGAGCTTCTGCAATGAAGATCGCTTATTAGTGATGACGTAAATGACAGGATGTTCGCAAAGACATTTCCCTCTGAGATTGAGACGGAGAGTTTTATGAATATCAATTTCCACCGGGCTATAAAAATGAAAAGCATGAATGAATCCGAAATTAAAAAAGTAATCCAATACCAAATGACAACAATTCAGATTTTTATAAGGCTAATAGATGAGCTAATTCTTTCGCTGAGAGCTCAAGTCAACCCAGTTATTCATCCGCAACTGGTCGGTAAATGGGTACCACTTATGTGGAAGGTAACAGGAAGACCGTCGTGTAGGGTATCTGTCTTGATGAGCTGGCCCCTCCTCCACGGTTGTAGTCACCATTCCAGGTGACGCTAGTGTCCCAAGGGCTGTGTTTCCGGGGATGAGCACCGGCGCCATAGACACTGATAAGGGTAGGTGAATTCTCCGAGGTTATCTTTACCTTTACCTTTTTAATCCTTTCGTTACACAATGTTTGCTAGAGATAAAGACACGTCGTCGATACATAATGTTTGATATAGCAAGCTAATAAACCCCGTAGCCAATTTCGCAGCACTTAAGGGGGGGGTCGCGAATTTTCGACCATCTCCGATTTTTCTCATTTTCACATATTTTGTAGTCCCCATGGGTCCCCAAAACAAGACAGTTGCGTTTGTTGCAAAACCTTCCATATCGTTCACAATAGTCCTCCAAAGGTGACCTCGACATGTGTTAAACATAGGAAAACGAAAAAGTTAGGAAAATTTCGCGGTGACCAAAAGTTTGAGCGCTGTGCAAGAGCAAATGAGCTATAGCTTGTCAAAATGTTAATCTGGACTGGGTAGCGTGTTAATATCTATATAAGGTGTTTTTGCGTTAGCTCAGTGAATTTCTAGAAATTTTCAAAGTTGGGTGAAGCCGGTTTTTGCTAAATTTTGACTTACAAAAATGCCACCGAAGAAATGTTTCGTCATGCCCTGAACTAACCATTCAGTGCACAAATTCCGCGTATAGATATAAACACAGTACACAAATAGAGCTTCAATTTGCATACGCACAATCCCTGCTGCTACTTGGGAGTAGATCACACTTTTGGTCACCGCGTTGGCGTTTTGCCTCAAAATACGCCATTTTCTCAATTTTTTGAATATAATGGTCCATAAGTCGGGTGAAAGCCGAGCTATTCCAACCAAATTCGGTGTGCCAATTTGCACATATGAAAGGAAGATGTGTGCGTGTGTTTCACTGCAATTGCTGGTGTTTAACTGTGGACGCCTGCCTCAGTGCCATGTCGGAGGCCTATAGTCAAAAAATGGCAATTTTTCTATTTTTTCAAATATAGCCAAATTTTATATCAAACTGAAGCTCTCGATGTCCTGAACATTTTATCTTCTTGCACCAAGTCTCTACAAAGCAGTATGAGAAAGTTAGAGCGCTTTAAAGCTTGAAGTAAATAACAGCCTGAAGGAGCTTGAGCAAATCGTTCAAACGCCGTTTCTCGCTTGATGCTTGGCGTATCATTGTCATTTGCACAGCAATAAATAGCCCTAGATAGAGGCTTCAACTTGATCTATTGGCCTTGCCGTAGTCTTTTGTCATCATATGTGCACACGACTTCGAAACCCTCAGCGAGGCATAGTGGCATAAATACTAAATTGTAGGGATTTGAACTGCAATATCTCTTACCTGGACTGGCCCTGGACTCTAAAAATTTGTCTTGTTTTTTGACACATATGGGGGTATATTATAGCCAAAAATGAGCGAAATCGGTGACTATAAAATTTGGTACCCGGCGACCCCCCCTCTTAAGATGGTGATTCCCTTTGGTCACAAAAGTTTGCACCATTATTACTCGTTCATTACTTGGAGTTAAGAAGCCATTTTATATCAAAATGTAGCTTGACATTTTCTGTTTTTAATGCATGCTACGGAACTAATGTTGCTTTTATAAAATATTTTTAACACATTTTAGAAGAAGTATAATTTTCCAGAATTTTTGCAGACTCAAGTAAATTTTTTCGGAAGACATCGGTTATATCATTCGATACCTCCATCAAATAGCAGCTGGGGACGATTTTTTATTTATTGTGAAATCGCTCTTCGTTATAGAGAAATAAGCTGAAATGTGTGCGTAACCTGTATTTTGCCTACTTTTTCCAACTTTGTCAAGCGATTACTTTAGCTAGAAAGCAGCAATCGGGGCAACTAAGAAATCGTCCCTGGGTATATTTGTGCTGAACACATTTGTTCAGTAGCAGCCCTCCACCGTGCATGGTGAATGCTCCACAATGTTTGGAAAAAATTGTTCGTGTTTTTGCAAAAACTACATTTTTTATGATAGCAGCCTACAGGATAGCAGTTGGAAGACGATCATGCGTCGGATAATTTGTCCCTGTGAGACCTTCTGATCGACGCCCTTAATTTGATTTTACGGCCTGCGTAGTTCAAGAAAAATTGGATAATTTGATTTCTGCAAAAATGACAAGTTTTCGACGCCAAAACAAGAACATCGGCTATATCTCACGGTAGAGAAAAGCTAGAAACTTACTTTAAAAAGCAAAAATGTGAAGCTCAATGAGATCTTTCGAATGAATATAGTCATCGCTGTATAGCAGCTGCCAAACGTTCAGAAACTGGGAAAAACCACTCTGACCGGAAATCTCGAATTTTCGAAGCGGGATTGCGCGGAGGGTGTTAGAATGCCAAAAGAACTTACTTTGGAAAGTTTCAACAAATTTCATCCTGATTTGTACCGTCAACCAATAATATGTGCCCAAAAGGAATCACCACCACCTTAACTATTTCTTTGAACACAGTATCTAATTTTTGACGCCCTGTTGTGTAGTTATCAGGTTATTGCTGGAATGACAATTCACTCTTAATTCTTGCAGTAGCAACAGGACTAGTCACAAACATGGCGTTAACGTACCGGAATTGAGTACCATATTTCTGATCAAAGTAGACAGATTCCATAAAGCAACGAATGCCAGAAAGACCTGACTGGAGGAAGGGTTTTAGGTGCCAGACGGGACCGTCAATTCTGGACAAGTCAATATAGCGACGGACCAGGCTGGCAACACGAGCAGTGTCCGGAATCCTGAAACAAAGGTCAGGCAAAGTAAAACTGATATTAAGTTCTAAAAGAGGGAACTAAAGAGAAAGGAAGAGAGGTCAAAACAAATCCATGCACACTACACGGTAGGCAAGAGATAAGGGGGACGAAAGTTCCCAACGGGTTGATGAGGTGCGCTCCCCACTTTTTGGGGCTTCCCCCAGGGTATTTTTTAGGGATTTTTTTCGGGGGGGGGGCTTCCCGGGGGGGCCGGGCCCGGGGGGGGGGGAAGAAATTTTCGGGGGGGGGGGGAGATTTTTTAGCAAAAATGAGCCAAAAATGGTATTTTTTGGCGTATTTTGCATGGTGAAACGCAAAAAGTTCTCAAAAATGCCAGGATTTAAGCTAAAAATAGCTATTTTTACGAAAAATCTCCGGCGCAGCCGGAAAATTTTTGAAAATTGGCCTATTTTTGGCAAAAATTTGGGCCTCCAAAAAATCCCGGGGAGGGGAAGCAAAACTCCCGGGAGGGGGCGATTTCGGGGGGGGGAAGGCATTTTCGGGGGGGGAAGGTCAATTTCGGGGGGGGCGCCCGCCCCCCCCCATTTAAAAATACCCTGTCCCCCCCAGACTCCTACTCGAGTGGGAGGCCTCACTGGCTTATTTTTAGGCCAAAACTTATTTGGGGGGGGGGGCTCGAAGTTGCCCCCCCCCCCGGCTTACCAAAAACCAGGGATTTTAAAAACATGTGCTAATTTTTACGTTTTTTGTGCAGAAATTGCTAAAATTTAAGTGTCGTTAAACTCCGGCCCAGCCAGAACATTGTTCGAAAATTTAGGGTGAAAATGGTAAAATTTGGGAAATTTTTGGGTTATGGGAGGAGGTCGGAATTTATGGAGGCTTTTCATGGGGGGGGCTCCTCGAATAGGGGCGCCCCTTCCAGTAAAAATAAGCCAGGCTAAAACCCCCACTTTTTGGCCTCAACGCAGAACACTCTACTCTAGCGTAGTAACCATATAGCAACTTCATAGTGGCTTACTAAAACATAGTTTTCAAAATTTTTTGTCCTAAAACGTCTACATATTATCAATTATCTGGTTTAATTTGTAGGCAATTTCTATGGGATAGTCTTGAAGCATTGCCGGAACTTAAGATTCTGTGACGGGACTGCGATTCCCCAAGGGAGAACTTTTTCTCCCCGACGGATCAGGGGGGGGGGGCGAGCCTCCCAGGATCCGCCCCTGGCTTGATGAGGCCCTCCATCGTTCAGACCCAAGATGGGACAATGTAGGGACAGAGATAATTATCCAGAGGTTGCCTTCACCTTTTTCATAGAGGAACGCTCGTGACCACCAGAATCAATGCAAATACATATGTAGTTTGAAAATACTTACTTGTCCTCATTTACGCACACTTCCTCTTCGTCAAGAAAAACCCAACGCACACACCAATAAACCGTGTCATTCCTACAACAAGAAGAGTTTTGCGAATAATACAGGCCATAACCACACAAGAAGTTGAAAAATTCAACAAGAAGCTTCAAAAAACAAACCGTTGTCTATCAAAAATAGGAAATTTTTCCAGTTTTAATCCAACCATTCTTCTAAAAAATGGTACGAAATATATCCCAAAATTATGTTTCATGTAGGTGTGGTTTCTACGAATAAACACATATAAGCACAAGCATAATAGAAATTTGTGTTCAGGGGACCCTGTTATCTGACCTTTGATTACTACAGCTTTTTAGTGAAATATGTAACTGAAAATTTCTTCGCTCACCTGTACTTAATAACGGTTGTAAAATTGATTTTGGTGCGACGATAAAGTTAGTTTTAAAATGACGATTTGTGAAAACACATTGGGCTCATCTTTCTTTATCTGCCAAGGTTAAGCAGAAATTGCCTTCTTGGTGGTGAATATATATTTGGCCAGACTACGTGTGTAATAATTTATTTTTGAGCTCCTTCCAGGACGATGCACAAAACCGCTTCAAAACAAGCAGACAACAATTCTGGAAAGCTTTTACCCGCTTCTGTCAAACGGGATCGCCTTGAGCGGTACACTTTCTGTTTCAGTATCCTTCGGTGCAGTGCTGTTGTGAAGATATTTCGAAACGTCACAACTTTCGCAATTTTGGGAGGTGGAGAGAGCTTTATACACACATGTTTTAAAGCTCATAATTTTAGCATTCACATGAGTTTACGGAACTAGTAAAATTAGCAATACATTAGCACAAATTTTCCGACAAATGCTAAACATGCAAAAAATTTTGAACTTGGTTTTCTTAAAACTATAGAATCGGCCAAAATTTCTTTTTGTGTCATGATATGAAGGACAACTTGGCCGAGGGATTTTGGATTTGGCCCAACAGGCATTAATGCTCTAGAAAATCAACCAAATATGTGGCGATACGAAATTTCGGAACTTTGCATTGAGTTTTCTCGCAACTGCAGACGTTTCAGCTCAAACCAGGAATAATATTCAGCAGTGGCAACTTTCATCCTGCCAGAAATCACGCGAATGCGTCGGGTTGTTTTTCAGAAATCGACGTTCAAAACAAAATAATCAAAATACATGCTGCTGAGGCGTTTCAGCCAATTTCTGTACAACCCACAGTAGTTTTAAAACTAAAAGGACCCCACGTCTACTGGAATTTTATGCTAAGAGGTGAAGGAACCACCCCACGTTAGGGGTTCTATCGCTCTAGCACGACCCACTTTTTGGACTGCTTCCCCACTCAACCAAAGGAGGTCCAAAACCACGACAAGTTTAATGCTTGGAGGAAAATTTAAAAACACTTGCCGCCTTCGCCTGAATGTTTTGATCTTAGATAATTTAGGAACGTAAATTTGAAGGTAGCATGGTTGCTGCAGTATATATACGTATGTAGACGACAGAATACATTTCACGGGTCTATTCCAGGTTTCCTCTCCCCAGTGCTAATTCCATTTCCACACAAAGACAAGCTACACAAATTTCCTTACACATCGTTATAGAATGAAGTGTTTTGGATTCTTCTTTGGAATGACGAAGGGCATCGAACTAAGCCAACATCTTCATGGCCCAGGCGATTATAGATCTCAGCAATATCATTGTTCGACTAAATAGTAAGAAAGAACATTAGACTAAATAGTAAAAACAGTCGAAACGCGAGAAAACTTCTGCATCACTTGCCATGTCTGACAACGCATTTGACAGCTGTTTTACGAATTTAACGCAGGAAACCTCTTGAGCACGCAACATCGAAAAAGCTGTGTTTTTTCTAAACACCTTTTTCGGTGTCCATCCCTGACTACTTCAAAAAATTCCCATTGCCAGACGAGTTTTCTGAAAAATTCTCATATCATTAGACACGAATTTTACTCAAACTGGATTAGGGTTATATGCGCTCCGCTGAGCTATGTATGCTAGCTGGAGTGAATGTTTCTTTGTTCTTTCTCTTGCCTAGGACGCGGATATTGAATTGTGGTTACCTAGCTAACCATATACAGGTCCGCGTACATGCACAGAGAGAATATGAAGCAGCATGAATAGAATATATGAGTAGTAGTTATGCTGATCATACCCTTAAGTCTGCCTGTGCGTCCCATGATCTACTCTGAGCTGCTCGTAAAGCTGTTTCTGCACCGTTTAAAAGCTTCAAATCTAAAACAAGCAGAAAATGATAAGCATACAATAGAATACCAGTTTTAAGTTTTCACGTCATCTTGAAAGTTAACATATATACGTACCGGGTTTTTTTGACAAGCCCTTTTTGCTAAAATTTACTGAATTTTATACGTACACGTACGTGTATATACATGAATGGCACAGGCTGACTGAAAGTATTCGAAGCTGTACTTCGACCAGACTTAAAGCAGACAACAGAAACCGTCACAAGGTAGTCGCATATACGTTCGCATTTGGATTAACAAATGAATCAAGATTGGGTATTTTCACAAAATATTGCAGATTTTGCTGGTTTTTTAATTTCCAAATTTGATCGTTTATACGTAGTATAAGGTACTATATGTATAAAAAACGACTGGTAGCATGATTTGTAAAGATGATGTGACTTCTCAACCGATGATGCCAGCTAAACTGGAACTTTGCATTTAAAATTTATCGTAATCGTAAATCCATCTTATACATTTCAGTTGTTTTCTCAGAAGAACTAGTAGATAGATTTTACAAGCTCGCGCTGAAATACGTAGAAACCCGACCAAAAACTTGAAACTTAGCTAGGAACTTGAATGTGTACGCATATAATAGTTTCAAAGATAACAGTGAGATTGCATAAAGGTCAAATTCAGATTTGGATTCAAAATCCAAACAAATTGCAGTCTTTTGTGGATTGTTTACTGTACACGCTTGAAATAGAACAAAAAATATGATGAACCCATCCAGGCAGTAGGGAGTAGGGACCGACGGTCCCATTACACGGAATCCTATATTCATCACATTCCAGCTTATACGTACTTGAGTCAGTCTGATATACAAATTAGGTAGGGAAACACGCTTTCATAGGAACATATTCCAAACGGCACTGAGTGGGAGTCAGCCCAACCCAAACCCAAAAAAAGAGCATGCCCACTCGTCTCTTTCACCACTATGGAATATGGATCTTTCGACGTTGGCTTCGGCTAGCTGCATTTCAGCATTAGCTAGCTAGCTATGCCAGTGTATAATCTCAACTTCGTGTTGCCGCAGTATTCACATACCAAGAACATAAAGGGGTTAGTGAACTGCATATTGATTGTGCACATAGATACGTACACACACGTATGTAGCATATGTGTTCGTTTATATGCGAAACAGGCTATTTATTATTCACCATATTATACATATATATATATATATATATATATATATATATATATATATATATATATATATATATATATATATATATATATATATATATATATATATATATATATATATATATATATATATATGCACTGACAGGCAGAAATGTTCCTAGCAGAGCTGGGAAGACAAGCGTAACTATTGATCGTATGTCAAAACCAGTCTCGCTTTGAAAATTTTCATTTTAGTGTGTACACGAACCCCACCATACTGCGTATGTGTACTTTTTGAATAACAAGATGTGCACATCGTAGCATGGCGACGCCGTGGACTGCAAAATGCACATGGTTGTGAATTAAAATTGAAACCTCTGCGAGCCGCTTTCAAAAATAGAAACTTGTTTGTAAATTTCTTTCCCTTCAACGCACAAACTAGAGCAATTCAGCAACTTCGACGAGCAAGCTGAATTCCGGAAATCTTCCTTTTTGATTAAGTTTGTAGCAAACACCCTTTTTCATTGATTAAATTTGTTGCAAAAGCGAAAGAAACCGGAAAAAACCTTAGCTTAACTAGAATTGGCTGGCTAGTTCTGCTAGCATGCTTTCTTTTGCTAATCAATATACTATTAAGAATTCTTTGAAGTGGGAAGGGTTACTTTTGGTAATATAAAGCGGCTCCATTCGAGAAAAATCCCCATTTCAATTGTGAAAAGGAAGTTGTCTCCTTCCAGTTTAAATGCGGACACTAAAATTTTTATACAGTTACCGAATATATATACGTGTTAAATATAATTGAACATGGCTTCCGCACAATGTAGTGTTTGAATTTGAAATGCACTTTTTTGGGAGGGGGCTTATGCAAAAACATGTTCTCTGAAATTGCACGAACTAGTACGTACGACGAGACGACACAGTAAATAGAATGCAGCGCTGGACAGGACCATACCTGAACGGGAGGTCAAATTTCACTGACCCTTGTGGAAGCAAATTTGGGTACCCCTTGTGAGAGCGATTTTTCTTAGGGGTACTTTTTAAAGCGATTTTTAAGCGATTTTAGCAATTTTTTAACAAAAAACAGCGGTTTTTTAGCCAAAAGGCGTTTTTCGACGTTTTTTAGCTAAAAATAGTAATTTTAAGTGAAAAATTCCGGCGAAGCCGGAAAATTTTTGGAAATTTTAGTCGCAAAACCTTATTTTTGGGCAATTTTCTGACCCCTTGTGGCCAATTTTTTTACCCCTTGTGGGAGCAATTTCGCGACCCCTTGTGGGCGACTTCGCCGAGGGGGGGGGGGAAATTCCCCCCTTCCCCCCCCCCTTGTCCACCTGTCGACAGGACATGCTTCCTGGTTAGCTAGATGCCCAATTTTTACTAAATTAAATTTTATAATACAAAGAAAAACCCAGAGCTCAGAATTATCCTATTTCATGTAATTGCACAAGTTTGAGTTCAATTAAGTTCGATAAGTTTTGCTGGAGGCCATTATGTACATTATACATAAAAATTAGCGGTGGCGGGCGGGCGTTAAAAAAATTGCTGTTAAAAAGTTCACACTAATTTAGCGAAATAATGGAAAACGTTTACCAAGCGGCGGCGCGGACAGAGGGCCCACCTCCATTGCGCTTTGGACCCCCTCACTTGGGGTGGGGGGGGGGGTGGCCCTATGAATTATGATGTTAAGTGAAAATTTTACAAATATGTCTAAATTTTGAAGAATTTGTGTTAAGCTTGGGAAATTTTTCGGAAAATCACGGTAAAAATTGCAACTAATCTTGGATTTCCCAGAAAAGGTCCCCCGATTACAGGGCAGGCCACCTCTCCAAAACCCTGGCGCCGGAACTGTACCTATCATAAATTAAAAACGCCTGATTGCAGTCGGCGAAACAGAAGGAGCCAATGACAATAACATTGACATAATAATAAAAATGAATGAAAATTAAATCATTGTGCTGATAGCTACGACGATTTCAAAAGCAACCAAGATAGAGCACCGAGTAGCAGGGAAAATTAAACGCGCGTACCAATTTATTGCACGGAAACTAAGAAATTCACTATCCACTGTCAAGTGTCTCGGCTGAATCTGAATTCCAGCAGTGATTCAATTATATTTTAGTCTATATAGGGAACACAAAGACTACACATAACTAATTTAAGAAATTAGTGTTACAACCTGGACTCAACCAAAAAACAGCGGGATAGCCTAACACCAAAAAAGAAAAGCTGCGGAATAGCAGACGGCTGTCCAATTTTTGAATGGAAATCCAGTGGTTAACTTTCTGCTTTTTTTGACTTTCTCAGCGCAGTCCAGGGATAGTGTATTCGAACCGACAGAGCAGTCTAGAAACCTCTAGAACAATTACCTGCAGCAGCTTCGACATCCAGCAAAACAGAATGATGTGCAAAGCGATCTCTACGTTTTCCAGAACAATTCCGAATATTTTTATGATGATTAAAACATTCTGAGCTGCAAGTTGGAGCTTCGCATTTGGGACATTTATATCGCGATTCTGCTTCCCGACACATTGTACAAATCATTGTTTCAGATTTGATATAGCAGAATTTCGTGGAATAGTTCAGCCAACATGCGTTGTACGAAAATGCTTGAGAATCGACGAGGAGGAAAAACGACCCATCACAAATCAGGACCGTTTCTCTAATGACAGAGTATCTAAAACAATGCCAGAAATATGCTAGCTGCAACTTGGTTTGATGGCTGAAACTTACAAAGCTCAAGCTGTTGTCAGATTCAGCCAAACAAAACAAGTATCTCTCAATCAGGCAGGCGAATGAAGCTAAGCTTCACTGGCAGAAAACTGCTATCGCCTCATCACCTGACTGTAGCTAGCTAACTATTAGCTAAAGAGCTTGATTTTTACACACGTGAAGGAAACTTTACTAACCGAGTTAAATTATGACTACAAGGAATATATGGATCGTAACGAATATTGTCACATTATTGTATTTTTCTTGGCGTCAACCTTAATACAAGCAACATGCATTGTTCAAATTTGACAGAAATATTTATTATTTGTGTAATTCTGCAAAGCCAACATGCAAAGGGAGTTGTGGTTGGGGAGGTATAAGTTTCACAGTTCACACCCGTTTCCGTGGTTTTACCAAGGGCAAAGGGTGGGGTGGAGCATAGGTGTATCGGAGATTTACGGTGGGGGTTATATTTCGGTGAGATTTAGAGGTGGGGGCCCCTCCCCCGAAATTTTGGGGGGCTCCTTTTTAGATTTGTCGATTTGGGGGGAGGGGTACGAACAAATTTCGAAGCGGGGGGTAGCGAAAAATCGGTTTTTCGTTAAAAACTGAAAAATTTTCTCAAATTTCTGATATTTTAGCGAGTTTTTAAGGTAATTAAGCGAATTTTAGCACTTGTTTTTTGAAAATGTTAGAATTCTTGGCTAAAAATTTGCAAAAATTTAAGTAGGGGGTTGACAATTTTTAGGTTGGCCGAGCCGAAGTCCGATTCGGGGGGAAGGTCGGTGACCATAGTTTCCTTAGGGGGGGGGGTTGGGGGGGGGGTATCCCCCCCCCAAAAATTTTCGACCAAATTTACCCCCTCCCAGATTTTTGGACTATACCTCCCCCCAGGGTTGGCTACCCCCCCCCCCCGCCCCCCCCCCCCAACGATTTTTGGACCCAAAAAGTTAGCTAAATTTGGTCGAAAAATGGTCATTTTTTGAAAAATTTTTCTAAAATTTTGGCCTAAAATCGCTTTAAAACGGTGCAAAAACGCCTAAAACGTTAAGAACAAGCCTTATTTTGATGAAAAAAGGGCTAAATTACAGAAAATTTTGCATTTTTTGGCCATTTTTTGAATTTTCTGAGGTCCGAATTTTGGGGGGGGGCTTCGGGGGGGTACTCCCCATCACATTTCGGGGGTCGACCACCAAATTTCCGAAGTTTACCCCCCCCCCAACCAAAATTTCCAGGGAAACTATGTCGGTGACCCCTCCCTTTGGGTGTCGGGCCCTCCTTGAAAAAGTTTTCAGCTGTTTATATGCATAATTTGAGTGTTTTTAAGAAATTTTTTTAAAAATTGGCAAATTTTTGCAAAAAATCAAAAAATTTGAGAAAATTTTTGGAAAATGAAGGTAAAATTTGCTAAAATTTGGCAGGCAAAAATTTTGGATTTCCCAAAAAAAGGTCGCCGGATTTTTGGGTCGGGCCCCCCCTTCAAAAAATCCTGGCGCCGCTACTTTGGTCCCCCCAGGTGTACCAGGCTACAGTTTGCCCCCTGTGAGAGTGAGACCCCCCCACGAAGAGGCCAGACCCCCCCTCCCCCCCTACCTGACCTCAACTACTCCCCCCCCCAAGCCGAGTTCAAACCCCCCTCCCCCCTAAAATTGTTTTCAAACCAGGCAAAAAATGCAAAATTTTTGAAAAATTTTTTGCAATTTCTGAAAAATTCTGAAAAAAATTCTAAAAAATGGCTATAAATCACATATAAAGAGCTAAAGATGGTTATTTATAGCAATTAAAAGGTAATATACGCAATTATAAACCACAATCTGGGCTAATCTAGGCATATTTTAGTACAAATTTGTCAATTTTCAAGCCCTATTTTCGCATACGAAAACTATTGACAGAATCTTTTGAGTATGTTTAATGTACTGTTCATCGAAAAAGGAATATTTTTAGCCAAAAAAAACTTGGGTACAGTTTAGGGGGGTCCCCCTCCCCCCAAATTTCGGATTTTGGTGGGGTCCCCCGAGCCAAATTTGGACCTTCTACTCCCCCCAACCCAAACAGGTGGTACACCTATGGTCCCCCCTCGTCGCCTCCCCTACCACACCTATGCTCGCGGCAACCCTATCCCTCTTGGAGGAGTCGGAACATAGTTTCTGCATTGTTTTGTGTATCTATGACTTGTTTGTTTTAGGTTATATATATATTGTTAATCTCAACTCTAAAATTGTAGTAAAACGTTATCCAATGGGTACTTATGATACTGATCGAACTGCCGCGTATCTAAAATGGGATCAGAACATGCTAGATATCCGCACTAAGTCAATAGAGAGAACATTGCAACCTTTGGTTACGCAGGTTATACATACATACGTTATATATAATATATACGTACGTACTTAATACAAATCTTGTTTAATTATTCACAGAACGCATTCACATTACCGACGTTTCCAGCAATTTTAAAAGTTGGATTAGACCCCTCCCAAATAGCGATATAATGTCTGTTTTTAAAATATTTGAATAATATGCTGATAAGTTTGTTTTCAAGTTTCAATACATTGTTAATATTGTAAATTTTGGTTAGACTTGCCATTGCAGTGGCGGGAGAATTCAGAGGTAGGTATTGTTTGCAGGTGACAACGTTGATGCGAACGGGCGAGGACGGTGGTACTACTCCTTCAACCAAGAAAAAGGGGAAAAGCAAGCGTGCTCACGTTCTCGTAGCTGCCGTGGAAAGGGCTATCCAGCATTTTCTGGAGCGCGGGATGGAAATTGTGGAAGCTAACCCAGAAGCCAGGCAGCAGTTGCTGACTGCGGTGGAAGATGTTCGTCAAACCGGTATGAACGTGTATATATATATATATATATATATATATATATATATATATATATATATATATATATATATATATATATATATATATATATATATATATATGATACATTATTCTTGTGTATGCATCACATCACTGGTGGAGTTTTGCTTAGCCAAAAAGCGGGAAGGGAACGGGAGCCGCTCCCCCGTAGTGGTGGGTACACCTGGCTTGACTTGGAAAAGCTTTACTGACGAACAATTAACTAGCCTACGTTATGGTACGGAGTAATCTTAGTCTACGAAAAGGTGTAAGGAAAAAGTAGGAATGCCTCCATGCGAGCACACACCAGTCTTCGCAGCTGGCTTATATATTTTTACTGGGGGTGGGGAGCCGCCCCCTATTCGGCGACCTTCTCCCCCATTCGAGAGCCCCCCATAAAATTCCCTCCATAAATGCAGAACTCCCCCTGCCTAATTTTACCATTTTATTTTTACCCGAAATTTTCAAAACATTTTCCGAGTTGCCGAATTTTTAACGACATTTTCCCTATTTTAGCCCAAAAACCACTTAAAAGTACTAATTTTTAACCTTAGCACTTTTTACACATAAAACCCGTCAACATTCGAAACAATTTTCCAAAACTATGCCCCCCCCGTTTGGGTGAGTCCCCCCTCCCATCGATAGGGGCCCTCATGAAGACCTCCCCCCTAAATTTTTGCCTAGAAATAAACCAGCGCAGGGCTGATCAATAAGGGAAGCTCAAGATAGGGCAGTAGATGAGGTTCACCCGCTGTGCAGCTATACGTATATATAATTTATGCGACATTCATTTCCTTTCCGATATGACATGCCCCGCGAAATAAGAAATCAGTTCGCGCCTCACCATAGACCTGTCGGATGCCAGAGGACGCCTGTGGGGATTTCCGTTTGATGGGTGTTTATACCCCCGGATTTTCCATTTTTTCTTTCACGCTAACTAAATTTTTTGAACTGTTCTGTGTTGCTTTCAGGTGATGAAATGAGCAGAAGATCTCGAGAGTTTGCTGACGATCCATGCAGTAGCGTGAAGCGTCGCACTATGGTCGATGCTGCGCGGGCCTTGTTAACTGCCGTTACGCGATTGCTAATACTTGCTGATATGATTGATGTGCACTTGATAACGAAAAGCTTGCAGATGGTTTGTTTACGAATTCTTTAACATCAGTCCCAGAGTTCTCTGTCTAAACTGATTCAGCTAGCTTGCAATTAATCTCAGTGGCTTCGTTGTCTTGTTTCAAGCCAGCTAAATGGAAATTCTCATCATTAAGCTAAGGCTTCCCAAGCCATGTTGTTGTTTGCAAAATCCCTTAAATTTTTTAAAACGAGCTGTTTTTCAATATTGTAAGCGTTGCCATGGGCGAATGCAACAGTCGGTGTCCTGAATTAATGATGGTTTTTGAGTCACGTATCGTGTGTAAAATGTAAAATGTAGCTTGATTAACTGAGACTACATAATTGTACGTGTATCATAGGGGTCGCGGCAACGACCCCTATAATATGTGTGAAAAGTGGCTGGAGACAGTGTAAAATAAGCTGCGCAGAAGCTGCGCAAAATCCTGCGCAGATCCTGCGCAGATTTTATGCGCAAATTGTAGAGCACATCGAGTTTAGTATGTCTGTGAAGTTTCAGCCCCGTATCACTTACCGTTAAAAAGTTGCGCCCCGGACCGGTTATGGCGGCGATGTTTTTTTTTCGGTTTCTCCTATTTGATGGTTGTACTGTACATAATGTTCGCCGCTTTCACGTGATCTGCAGCGGTGGGCCAACCTAAAGGGCTATGGGGTCTAGTAGTACCCTCTAAAGAATTTAAGAATCACAACTTTTTTGCGCCGCAGCTGCGCCACAGCGCCGCAGTGGCGCCGCAAAGTCGGCTCATAGCGAAAAGTGACCATTTTTGTGGTCGTCGCTCAGGTCGAACGTTACGAGCTGGAGCTGATTTCTTTTTATATTCAGAAATTACATATATTGAACTAACTAACGGTCCAGGTTGCGTTTCTCTATCACTTCCCTAGCGACCACAGTAGCCCGTCAAAGATGGCGAAAATTCGAAAAATGAAAAATCGAAATTTCTCGCTATCTATTTAACTTAGAACGCTCAAATCTGCCATACAATGGTTTTCTGGCACGGAGAATCGATTCCCGCAGTCAGTTTTACCGTCAGACCTACCCATCTTGCTGGGCTGGTTCCACTTTGCCGTCGGGAGGGTCAAGTCGGAAACCGCTTCCTGGAGGTCCGTAGTAGGCTTTATCTGGCCTCTCAAAACTTTGTCTATAAGGGTTTTCTGGTGCGCCCAGCTCATTCCCGGTGTCCTTTTTGCCGTAGGACTCATCCATCTTGCTGTGCTGGTTCCACTTTGCCGTCTGGAGGGTCATGTCGGAAACCGCTTCCTGGAGGTCCATAGTAGGCTCTACCTGGCCTCTCAAAACTTTGTCTATAGGGGTTTTCTGGTGTGCCCAGCTCATTCCCGGTATCCGTTTTGCCGTCCGACGTACCTATTTTTTGCTGGGCTGGTTCCACTTTGCCGTTTGAAGGGTCAGTCGGGTGGGGGGTCAAGTGGTCGAAAATAAAATTTTTCAAAAGGGGTCAAATTTGGTACCAAATGAAAGCCCTAAGCGAGCTGAGCAACTTTTGTCATAGAACTGCATGCTCAAAGTGGCTGTAGAGTGCTGTCGTGGGGTGGGGTGAGGACTTAGGCGATTTTCGGTCAAACATAAAATTTTTCAAAAGTGGTCAAATTTGGTATCAAATGAAAGCCCTAAGTGAGCTGAGCAACTTTTGACATGGAACCATCCACCAATATTTGCTGTGCCAAATAACGTCACGTGCCCATGAAACTTTTGTCTTTACTTCTTCAACCGGAATTTAATGGATATATATACCTATTTATATTTATTATATATTTAAAGGATATATATACGACACAGCCAACACACACATATTATCCTCTTTTGTGCGGAGCATTTTTGTTACTTGTACTAGTTTTTGCGCGAAAAACCCAAACTTTCCATAAAATCTATTCAGTTTATGGTTATTCTTGATTAGTCCTGAGCCTTCCATAAACGCATTGCTTTCCAAAAAATACACTCCTCCAATCGCTTAATCTAAAGTATGTACCTCTGAATTTTCCAACCGGGGTCAGTCCGAAGTTAAGATAGACCCACCAGTTTAGGTAAAGTTAAGGGTTAATATCTACCAGAATCGTGCCGTAATGGCCGAGTGGTAAGGTGTTCGACTGAAGATCTGACGGTCCCAGGTTCGAATCCCCGCTGCCACAAGGCTTTCACAAATCCCCTTGAGCAAGAGACTAAGCACATATCGGTTCGCCGTGAGCTCCAGCCAACCCAGCTGTCTATCCTTAACTGGTCGGTAAATGGGTACCACTGCGGTGGGAAGGTAACAGGAGTCTGTGTTCTGGCGTAATGCCTGATGAAGGGCTGGCCCCCCTTCCACAGATGTAGTCAACATTAGAGTTGTCGCTCCTGGCTTCGGGCTGTGAATCCGGAGATAAGCACCGGCACCCTATAACCTTCTGTAGGTTGGAGTTCTCTCCAGGGGTCACTTTACCTTTACCTAGAATCGGTCACCGTACCAAATGTTGGCATCTTTGAATCGATGTGACGAATAGAAATCGCAAAAAATTTTGATCTTTGAAAATTTTCTCTTCCGGACTAGTTAGTATGAACACACCCAAACCTACACGTACTTTATTATCCTTCCATGATGAGCAAATTTGTCTCAAAATTTGGCTGCGTATTTAAAGTTTTTAAGGCTAAATAGAAAAGGATCCTCTTTTTTGCGTTAGCTTTTGTCGCAGTCCATTGCCAATCCCTGATCTAAGGTATTTTCGCTGAGCAGATGTAAGAGTTCCCTTTTAAACTTGTACCAATTAAATCACAAAAGGTGTGCGAAAGGTATATATGTGTACATTCGGATAATGTCGGAAAGAGCCTAACTGTTGTAGCTGGAAGAGGATTTGGATGGCGTTAGAAGTGCCATGAGTCAGCAAGAACTGATGGACCGATTTGCTCGAATGAATCAACATTTGGATTATGTCAACTCAGAATCAGCGCGTCGTGTTGCTGTAAGTAGTAGTTAAGATGACCTGTCTTTTCTGGGTTTTCTTTAGTGTGGTGGGAGGCGCCCTGGGTCCCCCCCCACTTTTTTGGGCTCCCCCCACACTCACTATGAGGTGCCCAGAAAATGCCAAATTTTAAGGATTTTTGGTCAAAATTTTCAAAACTTTTCCGGCCTCGCAGGAATTTTTTTGGCCAAAAATCGTCTATTTTGGTACTAAAACTTGATTTTTGAACACGTTCGAGCTTCAGTTGTTGCAGTATATGTGGAAAACGCGTTATTTTTTACGGTATTTTTAGCCCATTTCATCCCCCCCTTTTAAAGAAAACCCAGTATTTTCTGCAGCACAAGACACGCGCAAACATTGAACGCAAGAGTAGCAGCTCCACTTGTCGGAGAGAGCGTATTTTGAGAAAAAGCAAGTTCAAAAACGAGTTCATGAAAAGTTCTTGCAGAAAGTTGACGCACGCCCTCGGAATAGACCAGTCTACTTCCGGTATGTTGAGGCCTCTGGCTCTGACAATTGTTACGTGTTTGTTCTTTTCAATTAAAAATTTAAGGCAGTTTTGAAGAGGGGCTAAACAATTTGCGTCAGTTACTGAGGGGCGATACAAAGTGCAGTTAGATTATGAGCCCAATCTCCCAATTTATACAGCAACCCCTCCATACCCCACAAATTTGGCAGTTGCACCTCCTTGCTCGTAATCGTATTTTTGACTAGGATTGCGACTCCCGATAAACTGTGAGCATGTTACGATGAGTATCAGCTTTTATAAGTGTGAACTTAAAACTCCAATTCAGCGTAGTCAGACTGCTATATACCTAAAATGTCACCACAATCGGACTCAATCGGATTCACGGTTTTTTTGGGCAAAATTGGGGGCACCCGCCAAAAGTTTGCCCACTCAAATTTAAATTTGCCCAGCAGTTTGCCCACTGAAAAATTGAACCACAGAGGTAAAAGAAGTGAACATTTCTATTACGGTTTTATTGCTAATTTTAAAAAATCTTCAATTTTTTTCTGGGGGGCTGCCGCTCCCCAGGCCCCCGCTGGTGCTCCTGTGTCACTACAAAATTGTAATTTGATTAACTTTACTTCACTTCATTTATTGTCTATTTCTAAATATGTCTCCTCGAAATGTTGCAAAATTTTAAAAATTCGTTCAGCTTCTGGGGGGCAGCGCCCCCAGACCCCCTGCTGTTGTTTTAATATGTATAATTATTCTATAAAAACTAAGATTGCTTAAGGCACAACTACAGAAAACGACAGGAAATTCGATGGTAAGGAATAAAACACGTTATTAATTAAAGCAAAGTTAAAATTAAGGTTAAAAATTGCTTAGCAAAATTTTGTAATTTTGCCCACCGATCTCTAAATTTGCCCACTCAATCCTAAATTTGCCCACTAAAATGGCCACTAGCCGTTTTGAAATAACCCTGATCGGATTAATTTTTCGGTTCAGCTAACAGCAGTGTGATTAGTAAAATTTCCAGGAAACAGCTGAAATGTTGTTGTTGTTGTTGTTGTTGTTGTTGTTGTTGTTGTTGCTGTGATTTCCTGGATCGTCTGGGAGGGTCTCAATATGATTGGAGAGGTTAATACCTCCCCACACCCTTGAGGAACTCCAGGACCGCCCGGGGCTTCTCCGAAAGGACCGAGATGGTGGGGTTGGGGTCAAGGTGCCGGGTGCGCATTGCCGTATGGGCCGGACAATGGATAAAAAGATGGAGGATATCTTCCTCCGGGTGCCCACAGTTAGGACAGGCCGGGGAAGCAGAGATACCGATTCGGTGTCGGTACTGGGCCAGTAGATTGCAGTGTCCATTGGCTCTCAATTGTGCCAACAGAACACGCTCCTTTCTGGTCATTGTTATTTCCGCTGCGGTGGCCGCTCTGGACCGGCCATTGTAGATTCCCATCTGATCGTAGGTTTTCTGATTTTCCAACGACTCGTTCCGGTAGTGTCGCTTGATAGTTGATTTTGCCGTTGAGTAGTCGACAGGCACATCTGCCTGTGGCAGCGTCGAAGCCAATTTAGCCGCTTCATCGGCCAGCTCATTTCCGTTGATTCCTATGTGCGACGGCGCCCACTGAAATGTGAAATGGATGCTCCGTTCGTCCAGCTGATGCAGGAGTTTCCAGATTTCAGAAATTAGTTTGCTTCCGTCTCCTCGCAGGTGGCCGGATTGCAGCTTCGTGATCAGAGATTTGGAGTCAGAGCAGATTCTGATCTCTGACCATTCGGGTTTCCGGTTGGTTTTGATCCATCGGAGGCCTTATAAGACGGCAAAGGTTTCCGCCCTAAAACTAGAGCAACAGCTTCCGGAGGCTGTTGATGTTGAGGCTTCCGGATCCGGTTCTGTACCACCAGGCGTCATGATGACTGCAGCAGAGCCTCCATTTTTGGTCCCTTCACTGGCCGATCCGTCAGTCCAAATGACAATTTGCGGTTCCGCAGAGCAGCCAGAGTGGCCGTGGTGGAAGCAACCAGTTGGTTTGAATTCTTTCCTGACCCGTCGAGGAGGTTTGCATTCAGCGTGACAGACGGAGTTGACCATGGTGGCAGGGTTGGTAGTTCCAGGGTATTTTTACCGGGGGGGGGGGGGGGGGCCCCCCCGAAATTGACCTTCCCCCCCCGAAATCGCCCCCTCCCGGGATTTTTGCTTCCCCCCCCCGGGATTTTTTGGAGGCCCAAATTTTTGCCAAAAATAGGCCAATTTTCAAAAAATTTCCGGCTTCGAAAAAATAGCTATTTTTAGCTTAAATCCTGGCATTTTTGAGAACTTTTTGCGTTTCACCATGCAAAATACGCCAAAAAATACCATTTTTTGGCCCATTTTTGCAAAAAATCTTTCCCCCCCCCCCGAAAATTTCTTCCCCCGGGCCCGGGGGGGGGGGCCCGGGAAGCCCCCCCCCCGAAAAAATCCCTAAAAAATACCCTGTAGTTCCAGGGGCTCTCGGTTCAGATCAGCAAGGCCACAGCTTTCACTTATCTGTGACCCGAGGCGTCTCCAGGAAGGTTGGGATTTTAGTCTCTGCTCCACTGAGACTTCCGCAGTCCGGCGGCGGGGGTTTTCAGGTGGAAGCCGGAGTGATTTTTCATGCTTTTCATCCTTTTCACCCTGGCGTTTTTGAGAACTTTTTGTGCTTCTACGTGGAAAATAAGCCAAAAATAGCAATTTTTGGGTCATTTTTACCAAAATATCTTCCCCCTCCCCCCCCCGCCGGAAATTTCTTTCCCCCCACGAAAAAAATCCCTAAAAAATACCCTGAATACCACCATGTCTTCAGTAGCCAGCCATTCGTCAATCAAATCTCCGAGATCGTCGGGTTGGTTTCTGTTCTCCCACGCCGGGGAGTGGGCGTTCAGATCTCCCCGATAATGCTGTTCCCGTCTGAAGAGAGGGCAGCTGGATCGAAATTTCTGGTCCGCTGTTCTTCTGTCTGGCGCTGAATAGGAGGCACGTACACACTGGTCAAGGTGTATTCAGCTCCCTTCAGGTATATTCTGACCTCCACTGCATCCGTCGACACTGCATCCGTCGACTGGTCAGCCGCAGCAGTCAGAGTCCTCGCGGTCCGCGAATAGGTGATAGTATCCTTGATTAGGATGCCGACTCCACCGCCCTTCACTCCGCCTCTGCCTCGAGCATGCCGCCTGTGCTGCCATTCTGCGTTATATTCTTTGAATGATGGCGCCGCGTCTCCCTGCAAGTGGGTTTCTTGCAGCAACGCAATATCGATGTTCTGGTCCGCCAAGGTTTTCTCAATCCATTCCTTCTTTGCCCTCAGACCCCCAGCGTTCCACTGCCAGATTTTCAGCTGCTTTCTGGCCAGCGGGTCCGGGGCTGGTCGAGGTCTGGATGTGGGAGGGACACGCGTCGCAGCTGTACTGGCTTTTCCTAGGCAAAAATTTCTGGGGGGGGGGGGGAAGTCTGGGGGGGTCCCCCAGGTCTGGGGGGGGCTCGGATTTCTGGGGGGGGGGAATTTTTCAAAGAATGCCTAAAAATAGCTATTTTTTGCTGCTGAGCTAAAATATTAACTATTTTTAACTTAAATTTAAGCTTAAAATAGCTAAAAAATGCTTAAAATGGGTAAAATGCCGGAAACATTTTTCAAAATTTACCCTCAAAACCCTATTTTTCCGGGCATTTTAGAGTTGTGGGGGGGGGGAGGCCCGAATCCTGGGGGGCGATTCTGGGGGGATCCAAGTCTGGGGGGGACGAATTTCTGAGGGGGCCCCCCCCACCCCCCCCCAGTAGGAAAAAGCCAGGCTGTACCAGCAGCTGCAGCGCCCTGTGGGGCAGTACCAGCCAGCAGGGGAATGGGATGGGCAGCTGGAGAGGGAAGGGGCGGAGGGGGCGGGAGAAAATGCGCACACTGCCAGGAATATTGGTTGTAGCCACGGAATGAGGATAGGCCGGAACACGGCCTCAGATGCACCCAGCCGCCACAGGCGGTGCATCGTACACAGTTCTTGGGGGCCTTTAGGTTGCAGATGGGACACGGCCAGATAGGGCCAGTCTTTCGTTCTACATCGCCGGCGCACAGCAGTAGGAGGCCCCAGTATACCGGCTTACCGGGGTCTCCTACCAAAAACCCGACTGAGAAGCATCAAAGTGGGTCCAAAGGAGGGGCCTCCGCAATAGGAGTACCGTATTCTTCCAAACAGTGGTCCGCCCAATAAGACGCCCATGGGCATTTTTTCGGGGGGTGGGCGCTTTTTTAATTTCTCAATGCTCACTTGCATGCCCTGAAAAACTAAAAGTTCGTGAACATAGTTGTGGCTGATTAAGCTATTTCAAGGCTTAGAATCAATTATGTTCGTTGGATCGACATGTAAACAACTGACTCTTCCCGAGCACTCTGCCGTCCGCAAAAATTTATCGAATTTATCGAAAATTGGCTAAGCAGAAATTATATGAGTGACTGTTTCCAAAAAGTAGCCCATGGGCGTTTTTTTGGGGGGTGGGCGCTTTTTTGGATTACAAAAATCAATTACGAAATTGCCGATTCCGAAAAAACGCCCATGGGCCACTGTTTGGCATAATACGGTAGGAGTAGGACCACAAGGGGCCAGGTAGCGAGAGCCTTTTGTTGCCCTCTTCCCGGGGGAAGGAATCCCAGGGAGGGTTTCTGCCGCACCACCACGGCAAGGCGCTTCTCCAGGTGTAGAACAGCTGAAATCAAACCTAGTAATTGAATACATCAATAAAATACGTATGCATATCCTAAGCGTGTATTATTTAACGTGTCAGTCCGTTCACTTTGTTTCTCCGTTTTGTTTTTCCTGTTTTAGGACTTGAAAGATCCTCGCCAACGTGACGATCTCGCCGCTGCTAGAGCTGTCCTTAAAAAGCACAGCATTATGCTCCAAACGGCTTCAAAGGTAATGCTTGCGTACAGTGGCGTAGGCAGAAAAAAATTTCGGGGGGGGGCACATCAAAAAATTTTAACATCTACCCTGATTTTTCCAAATCGTTACTCTCTTGTTTCAGGATTATGTCGCATCACTTATACGTGCCAACTGAACATGCTGAAATTCTCAGAGATACATGCTGCATATATATAAATGTAGCAGCTGCGCGGGAGGTCTGGGGGCAGAGCCTACAGGAGCTGGAAAAGTTTTGTAAATTGCAACAAAAGTCATAATGAAAAAGTGTAAAAAGACTAATTACCAAATCGCACAAATAAGGATTGTGCTATTTCAAATTCCTGTGTAAATTCGCTTACTGAAACGATTTTTGAACAACAATTTCTACAAACTTTTGAGATCGTAAGTGCAAAATATTTGATCTTTAACTATAATAGGCGTGGATCTGGGGGCGGCAGTCCCCAGCTAAAGGCCAGACCTCTTTAGAATAGGTTAAACCCATTTTTTCAGAACAAATTTTGAAAAAATTTTAGAAGATTTTAGCAGTGTATTTTGATGTGCAAATAAGTTTCCCTGAGTTATATAATTAATGAAATTAGTGCCTACGCCGAGAAAATGTTACAAAATTTTCCTCGACAAGGCAAATTTTCCGGGGGGCAAATTGGTTTCGGGGAGGGGAATTCCCCCTCTGGCCCTCCCCTGCCTACGCCCCTGCTTGCGTATATTATACAAAACATCCGTGGTTTCTGCCGTATACAGCATTCATTGAAGGTTGAAATTTACCAAATTTCTTTGCCCTTTATCCCAACATTATGCATCAGGTTTCATCAACTAATTTTTTATTTTTGTGCAGTTGTTCGGGAGTTTTGCGAGCATTATAAGCTAAATTCCAACACTATCCTCAGTTAAAAGCCTTACTACATGATTTTTTTGCATGTATCTTGTTGCCAATTAAACTGAACTGAGTTGTTGCCAATTGAACTGTGAGTTGTTGATTTCCTACTCTTAGCTCCTCCATCCATGACTGTTATTTCTTTGCCAAATTGGTTTAAAATTTTGTTACACACACTGCATGGACTATTGACTAAATTTGATATTTTTAAATTTTTCCTTTTTAAGTTCAGGAGAACCAATGGATTCAGAAAACCCTCTTGTCCTCGGTTTCACTGGCAACTCGGTATTTAGTTCAGTGCAGCACTTTTAAGCATAGTTATAGCGGTATATGTAGAAAACAGGCTGTTTTAACTGCATTTGTGGCTTTTTTAGGTCACTTTCCTCTCTTTTTCCTAGGCAACAATTTCTGGGAGGGGGAAGTCTGGGGGCAGTCCCCCCCCTAGGTCTGGGGGGGGGGAAGAAAAATTTTTCAAAAAAAAATAACTATTTTATTCCTGTTATTAAAAAATAACTATTTGTTGCTGCTGAGCTAAAATATTAACCATTTTTAACCTAAGCTTAAAACAGCTAAAAAATGCTTTCAAAGGTGTAAAAATCCGGCGAAGCCAGAAAAATTTTTCTAAATTTACCCTCAAAACCCTATTTTACCGGGCACTTTAAAGCTCGGGGGGAAGACCTGAATCCTGGAGGGGGGACCCAAGTCTGGGGGGAACGAAATTCTGGGGGGGTCGCCCCCCACCCCCGCCCCCTATAGGAAAAAGCCAGCTTGGATTCTCCCCTCCCCCCCACTTTTTTTCGCCTAGAGAAAACCCAGAAGCCTAAGGCTAACTAGCGAATCAGCGAGCAAGCACACCTTTATATGAAAGCGTATATGTAGTGCAAAGTGGTACCCCCCCCCCAAAGTTACGGGGGAGGGGAGGTCGAGCGTTAACGAACCCAGCAAACCTAGCATGCTTAGTACGTATATACATAGTAGTGTTAAGTTTCATACACTTATCTATGATGTACTATTGCTTGTGCTTATGAAAATCTGTGGAAGGTTCCCATGAAATCATGGGCGTATCCGGGATTTTGAAATAGGGGGTCCAAGTCCAAATTTTTCCAAAACATGGCTAAATTTCAAAAAAATCGGAAAGGGGAGTCCGCATCCCTGCTTCCCCCCCTTGATACGCCCCTGCATGAAATTAAAAAATTTTGGCAATAATGGAAAGCGTTTTTAATTCATCAGGATTTTATGCTTTCGGTTTGCCATGGTTTCTTTACATGGTTTAGCCAGGGTTACATGGTTCAATCAGGGTTACATGGTTTAGCATATACGTAATGTTGACAACTTTAGAATGTGTTAGCTTTTAGATAGTATCTTAACAGAAATAACTAAATTTTTGTACTAATTTGCTTTCCATAAAATTTGCGTTAAATACGTAAATACAGCCAATCCTTTCCAACTTTCTGCTGGAATGAGTTGCTTTTCGCAAATTTTTCATGGTTTGACGAGCTGCCAGTGCGCTAAAGTCTGACAAAAAATGTAGAACGCGAAATTGTTTTCTTGATATCTCAAAAACGCTTCAAGATAGCTACCACAAAGTATATGTTTTCTGAACCGGACTGATGAGATCGTTCTTTTCTTGAAAATTTTTTAAAATTTCCCTTGCGATTTCAAAGGGCGCCGCTTTTATGATATGTCTAGAAAGATTGGTACACGGTATGTACTACCGCTATTTGACCTGAACCATGTCCTAATTGACTACCTACAGGCGGATGCGGCCCGCCTCAGACACCTCGGTTCCAATCCTTCGCACCAGGTCCTGTGGAGTTCCCGGGGGGATGTAGTTGCCTTTCTCCGGGAATGCGGGCGCCTATCAGGTGTCCGGATCAATTGACATTTGCCAACGATCGGAAGCACAACAACAACAACTACCGCTATTTTTTCAGGAAACTTTTCCCCCCTTGTCTGAAAGGCCTACACTGCAAATTTCAACTTTTGTGGTTGGAAATTGCGTGAGTTATGCCATTTTTTGATTTTCAAAATCCTTTCATCTTTCCGCTTTTTCGACTTTGACTGACTACTTCTCTTTTCAATTATGTCAATTTCCCTTATTTTAGCTACTTTTTGGTAGCTGACACTGGCCCAGGAAATCAAGGCGGCAACATCAAAGACAGCCAAAAACCAGTTCAGTTTAAATAAGAAAAATTGTTTAAAAATTCATTGCTGTCGCAATATAAATCGTAGCCTTATCTCGTTGGATACAGCTCAGATTGAACTTCATGATTATGCTATTTTTACTAAGTTTTGCTAGAATCGCTATGCCGAAATTTTGGGTCAAAAACTGGTATTTTTCGAAAAATTCGACTTTCAAATTTTGAAATACCACATATACCAGGTCAGATCTGACGCCTAGGTGGTCCTAAAAATCTAATCGAAAGGTTTTCCACTGAGCGAGTCATGAGTAGTAGCCAGTCAAATTCGAAGAAGCGGCTAAAATCGAAGGATTTTGAAAATCGAAAAATGGAATAACTCACGCAATTTACAACCAAAAAAGTTGAAATTTGCTGTGTAGGACTTTCAGACAAGGGGAAATTTTTCTGAAGAAATCGCGGTAGTACCATGTCACAATCTTTCTGGACATACGGGAAATTTCAAAAAAATTTCACGAAAATTTCACGAAAAGAAAGATCTCATCAGTCCGTTTCAGAAAATATAACTTTGTGGTAACTATCTTGAAGCGTTTAGTGAGATAGATAACAATTTCGCTTTCTACATTTTTGGTCAGACTTTAGTTTTAATTTATATGCACCTGCTTATTGTTGTTGTAAGTGTGATATTACATGAATGCATACATACATGTGTACAATACGGGTACCTGCGTTTGTGTTGTACGTGCTGAGTGTATAGCTGTTGGCGCTTTGCAAGTGTAGTACGTACGAGTATGCAATAGTAATACGTTAGTCAACACAACACACAAGGGGTTGTTGACTCTTGGCTGCGTGTGTGTCTATCAATGTAAGTTTTTGCTGGAAATATTCAAGCTGTCTTGGTCTTGACTATGCTCAGTGATGGGAGCGTAACGTAATGCACATTGCTGAAGTTAGTAACAGAAAATAAAAAAAAGATCAGGATTTCGGGTAGACAGTCCCTTTTTCTTTTGGAAGCAGCAAGACTTCATCCGTTGTTTAAATTTTACGTACCTGTACTGCAGTTATGTAAAGTTGTGAAAATAAGTTTTCCTGTGCAAGCCTCTGTGTTTATGGGTCCAACTTATCATAATTGGTATCATAACCTAGCTATAAACTTATTGGATAAATTGAACGTGGTCTCATCCAACCCCATTTCGGGATAAAGTTTAATAAGGGGATTATGCTTGTATTAAAACATACATAGACGTGTTTTTGTTGAGAAATGAGGCTGTTAGCTTATACTGTTCCAAAGGTTAAAGTTTTGAAAGTTATTGCGTCTACTTTTTACTACGTCTACTTCTTAATTTTCACAAATGAAAGCTGTTTTAGTCAACTTTGCTCCAAAATTGAATCTAGTCTGGGTTCGGGTCCACGAATCAGAAACTAGTTTTAAATCAAGCTCATTGGTAGCTCAACAGCTGCTTTATATTGGAGTAACGAAAAGCTGCAATTGCATTTTAGAGTCATGTTGAGCGCCCATGGAAACGCAAACTATCTTTTAAGGAACATCGACTACAAAATGTTTTAAATTAAGAATTAAATTTTAGCTTCAAAGCAAAATCTTTCCACAGGCGAATGAAAGTATTCAACTTCACTCACATCTGAGCTCAAGCCGGCAGACAGCGTGCTTATCCGAAATTATTGCCTGAACTAATTTTTGTAATATATTTGTAATAATTTTTATTTTTAAATTCCGGATAACAAGGCATCTCAGCTAAATGATAACCAGTAAAACATGTGTTAAAACGTTGATTCTCGATTTCTATGCGATTTATTTTGATGGGATTAAGATTAATTCGGTCTATTAAAAGGTTAAATTAGCCCATAATTAGGACCTTGTCATAAATTTCAAATAACCCTTTCGGTTTTACGTTTTTGCATTGGTAAATCCTTGTCTTGTTCCTACACTATTCCGCTTAGTTGTCAAGTGCAAACTATTTGCAAACGGGAACTGCTTGCACGACGTAAGCAGTACTATTTCAGCAGACTTTTTCTTAAGTTGAATTTGTAAAAATAAACTTTTCGATGAAAAAGCTTACGTAGTTCTAAGATTTGCTGTGGACAATGTGTTTGTAAATACTCGTACGTATGTACGCAATGCAGTTGTATGTGTATCTCCCCATAGATGAACCGTCATCTTTTGATACGTTGAACCTTTTCGTCGACGTTTACGTAATTTTGTTAACACCCTACAACATCTTGGTTGTCTGTTTCTCTTAATGTTGATTGATGATTAATCTTTGGTGTGGCTGTTTTCGATTTCGTTCTAAGACCTGCCTAAATAGGGATGTTCGCGCAGAGAGCTTTGTAATGGAGCTAAATTGCTCCCCATCGAAGCGTCGTAGTGCCCGCGTTGACAATGTGCCTGTTCCTACGTCGCCTATACGCTCTGTTGGCCCCTGTTACGAGAAGACTGATAGGTGGTTCACTTCAACTGCTATCGCTCCTGTTGTTGAGAATGACATTATATTTATGGATCTGCTGAGCCTAGATACTAGTTTTGGAGGTAGTGGAGAGCATCTAACCACCACTGATATAGAGTCTACCAGTTCTTATTCAGAGATCTATCCTGAAGTTATTGAACCTGATCACGATGCATTCTACGAGTTTTTAGGAGAAGTGAGATGTTTTGAATGATTGTGAAAACGTGATTGCATTTGTGTTCTTATACGAATGAGTTGGTGCCTATGGGTGGGTATCTGGATAGGCATGCTAATGCAGCTTTTCAACTATAAGTATTTTTGTTTGACAGGCGACTCCTTTCCTATACGTACGTACTAGGAACTGCGTGTGTTAGAAGCTAAGAAAAAATGTCTTCCAAAAAGTGTTTTGTTGTATATATCCTAGTTTTGTTTTTTTTCAGGCCTTGGTTCGCCATCCAGAGGTGGACCCGGCTCGAGCCAATCGTGACTGGGCTCATGAGGAAATGCGAGGCGGTCTTCGGGCCCTCCAGGACGTCCTGCAGGATCGTTCGCCTGGAGACCAGGGACTTCGACATGGAGAAATTGGACAGCTGGCTGCTGCCCTGGATTCATTTTGTGTACGTATATATGGGATGGGTTAATGTTTCGTTGCTACATTTGCATTATTTCATGTTCATGTTTTAAATTTTGCTTGTACGTATCCTTTTAGTTTTAGCATTACCTAATCCGGTATACCTAATTTGTGATTCCAAATTTATTGAAAGTTTCTGTTAGTTTGTGCTATAGTTGCAAATTTCTCTGTAAGCGACAACGTGACTTTAAAATTTCAGCTGTTAGTTCGGCTTTAAGAAGTTGCAGCTTAAATAAATTGCTTGTACATTGCTCCTGCTTTAGCGCGGTGGTACACATAAACTAAATTCACTAGAAGTAAAAGATTAGTAATTTAAGTAAAACAATTCAAATAAAATAATTCGGAGATGATGATGTCAGACTAAGCTGCATGTGCATGGAAATGGAACCAATTGTTGGGACACACGACGAATAGTAATATTTTTGCAGTTTGAATCGTTTTTCCTGCTCAACAATCTGGACTCGAACTATCAGCAATCCTATTGTTGTAGAGAGCTAGTCCGTGTTCACCCTAGCTCTGTTCCGTGTACGCATATATTTTATTTGTGTCGAGAATCTAAGCAAAAACCAGACAACCCTTTTTCACTCTTTCTCTCTCTGCAATGCATTAAATAGTGTAAGTGAAAAATGTGGAAAAGAAATTGAAATTGTGTTTCTGTTTTCATTAAACTGCTTTTCTCCCTCAGTGATAAAAATGTGTAAAGGCTAACTTATGTACTATCTAGGTACGTATATGCAAGACTGTGTGTTGGCTAGTTGTCTCACAGGTTCACAGTTTGACTAGCAGTTTAGTTCGGCGGTTTTGCTCTTTTGTGAGAAAACCACTCAAGAAACTGTTTCACTGTATTTTCATTTTTGTCACCACACAACTACTGAATGACTGCCTTCTCGTAGGCTAAGCTCGTGTCCAATCTGCTAATTTCTATAGTCCGTCCTCCCTGTGTTTTCACTATACTCTTCTTTACGTGTTGGCTTTAACACAAAGCGTAACTGCTTTGCTGAAAATTGTTTTAAGATTAGGATAACCTTTTCAGACTTCTGAATACTTTTACTGGAGTACGTGAAGTTTTCAAAACACGGTTTTCTTGTTTGTTCCTTCAGAATTCAGCCAGTAGTCAGCTGTCGTACTTTTCTAAACTAGAAATTATCAAAAACGTTTGCGCAAGTTGGCTTCTTGACGTCGAATAATTTAGCCAATTTTTGAACTGATTAGTAGGCATTTGCATTTGGTGAAGAAATTGTGTTGTAAAATTGAGTCAATTTCCTGTACTGCGCAGTGAATAAACTATGAGGACAACAATAACAGCGACACACATTAGTCTATCTTATGACACCAATATATTTGTTAATCTGGTAAGCAATCCTTCTGATTTGTTGCCTTGCTGGACTAATACTATCGTGTTCTTGTTCTTGATCTAAAGGACATTATTTTGTAAATTTCTGGCGATGTGTTCCGTTATTCAAAATCCAATTGCTAAGGCACGTATAGATTATAATTTACTATGAACATAACAGCGCCGTAAGATTGCTACATAATATGTGCTTCAGCGCCTTCTGTTCAAGATTTAAGCTTCTGTCATTTGGGAGGGGGGTGCTTCCGAAAAGTAGGGGGACCCAAGGTATAAGTATATCTATATTGTATTTTGAAGGTAAAAACGCCAAAACTCGCTGATTTTAAGCTTGAAATGAACAATTATAAGTCCATGAATTAGCTGTAAATTGAAAAAATTGTTGAATTTGACCTCAGAGCTTAATTTTTCGATACTTTTGGGCGATCCCCAGAAAAGAGGGTGGGGCTTGCCGAAAGGTGGGGAGGGGCTCCGAAAAGTGTCCGAAAGGCTCCACTAAAATAATGTCAGGGCTTAATGTTAAAGTTAGCGAAAATTTCAGACTAAAAGACACTTAAGAATTAAGATTCTTGATGGGGAGTCCTGAAACAGTCTGTGCACTACCTCACAGTTTCCAGTGTTAATATATAACAAATACGTATGTAGCTTTCCTGTATGCTGGAATCCCATATCTTCAACGAATTCATGCATATCTTTCGCAAACAGTCTTCCTTGACCCTTTCCGAAAAATTAGTTTAACTAGGTTTATATAAGCAAGAATTTTTAATTATATGATTATACCGCTGAATTTATAGTGACGCTTCTGGTGTGTGACTTCGGCTGTTTATCTCTGCCTTGTTTTTTACCTGTATATAGTTTCATTGCAGCATGAAGTTTACATCGACCCATCTCATTATAAAGTCCGAGAGAACAAGGCTGCCCTTGAGGATGCTTTGGAACGAATCATTCGTGACGCTGGGCTGATCGCTGATTCTGGCTCGACCAGAGAGGATCGCAAGAATCGCATCATTGCTGAGTGCAATGCTGTACGACAGGCTCTCCAGGACTTGTTGTCAGAGTATGAAGGCAGTGTAAGCAAGCGGAGCGTTGTATCCTCTGAGTATATGTGAATTTAACTTTGTAACTTTGATTTCTGATTAGTTTTCTATGGGTGCCGTCGTGCCTTTAAAATCTTTTTTCATATTCCACTTCTTTTTGTTTTACCATTTCCGACAGGTCAGTTGTTTAGTTTGTTATTTTGTAGGGCTGTTGTGTTGTTGCAGGCGGGTCGCCGTGAGCCAACCGAGAGCTTGGACGAAGCCCTGCTTCATTTGGCGGATAAGACCAGAGATTTGCGTCGTCACCTGAGACGTGCTGTGGTGGATCACATTTCTGATTCCTTCCTGGACACTTCCGTTCCTCTCATGATGCTGATTGAGGCTGCTCGACAGGGAAACGAGGAGGCCCTCCAGGAATACGCTGCCGTATTTATGGAGCATGCAAATAAGCTAGTTGAGGTCTGTTATGCCTCGACTCGAGACTTCCAGCGACATCTTCGTGTTGAGCGAGAAACTTTTTGGCATATGCTGTCTTATTAAAGTTAGCTTCTGCTGAATTTTGAATAAAATTTTTAGCATGTGTGCCAAATAATTTTCGCCGAATTGGGTCTGACTGAGTTATCTTAATAATTTGCAAGTGAGCCTGTATACTTTTTACGTTAGTGTCTGCGAAGTATGGTTCAATCACTGACGTGGTTACGTGGCAAAGCCAGTGCAGACTATTTTGCTTTAGGTAGCCAACTTGGCCTGTCAGATGAGCAATAATGAAGAAGGTGTTAAGATGGTTCAATATGCCAGCATGCAAGTCAGCAAACTGGCACCTCAAGTAATCATTTTCCTTCAGTCATTTACAAAATAATTTATAGCTTTTATGAATTAGAATGGTTGAAGTAAAGTTTGTTAAATACCGGCCCATACTTATTGTATTGCGTTACAGTTTATATTCATGTAGTAGTGCGTACTGCTTTCAGTTAGTGAATGCTGCTCGACTTCTGTGTAGCAGGCCGCAGAGCAAGGTGGCCCAGGAGAACATGGACGCCTTTCGGGAGGCCTGGGAAGAGCGTGTCAGGGTGCTCACGCTGGCCGTCGACTCCATCATTACAGTTGATGATTTTCTGGCCGTCTCAGGTGTGCAGAAATACTTATCTACTTTTTTGATTGTCTGTCAGTCATTGTAGTGTCACGTGTTTGAAAATTCTACGTAAAATTTTGCAGCATAGCTAGTGTTCTAATTACTCACTTTAAACTATTAAATATTAAAAAATTTAGCTAAATTTTTCTTTTTGTCTCTCCAAATGGAGAGGGGTCTAGATCCCTGAAATCCCACCGATGCGGCCTTGTTCGTGGTTCAGTCCACTTACACTTCAGTGTCCATTTGCATTACTAAAATTCTGACACAAACTGTTTCAGAAGCTCACATTCTGGAAGATGTGAACAGCTGTGTTGGTGCGCTGAACAACGGGGATGCGGATTCCCTGGATCGGACTGCGGGGGCGATTCGAGGACGAACCCTTCGAGTCTGCGATGTGGTGGAGGCTGATGTGGAGACTCGGGCCGGATGGGCCTACACGGACAGGATTAGGGCTGCTGTTCGTGTGGTCCGAGAAGAGGGTAAGCTGAAACAGTAATGATAAAAATTTAGTGTGGGAAGGCTAACTGCTCAGCAATAATAATAGAAAAAAATTGTTTTTGTTGTCTCGTCCCGCACAGGTCAAACACGCTCCTTGTGTCAGTGCCTCTGTGCTTCAATGTGTGAAATCCTACGTATGTATATACTTTCGGTTTACCTTAGGCGAAAAGGGGGAGGGTGATGTGGTCTAACATCTCCAAAATGCAATATAATTTATCCTGTTTATACAGTACATATCACGGAAAGCAGGACTAGTGGCGTAATTTTCAAATTGGCGAAAACAGCAAAATATCGCGAAGTGTTAGCGATTTTCGCCAAAGTTGAAAATTTGAAAACTCCGAATAACGTTGTCGAAAAAATCAATAATTGTCGCCAATTAAAATGGACTTTTCGGCAGGACTTTTCGCCACCGTCACTGCGATATTCCGCCAACTTACAAATTTCGCCAACAGTCCTGGTTTTCGTGAATGTACTGTAGTTCTAGCTAATCCAAAAAAGTGCTCAGAAAGTTTTAGTTGCAGAATAAATATATAATTTAGATAAAAAATCTACAAACGTTTTGAAGAACTTGAGCAAAAGTGCAGGAAATTTGTCTTTCCGCCTCCGCCTTGTCCCAGATATTATATACCTTTAATACCTTTAATTGGTCTAGCACAATTCTGTGCTGTTGTCTTTCAGTACTGCCTTCCTTTTCGCGAAAGGCAGAGTCAGCTGTGGACAAGCTGAGCCGAAATCCTCCGGAGCCTGTGGATTCTGAGGACTTCATTCATTCGGCCAGTCTGGTCTATGATGGAGTCAAGGATATACGCAATGCCTATCTGATTGGACGGGTGTGTATTCATACAGAAACTAGGTTTTTCATGTTTCATACGTACGATTTTTGTCTTGGTTGCTCATAATCAAAAGTTAGTAATTAACACCGCGTATTTGGGTTGAGTTGATAGGATTTGTCCCACTTCATTGTTTAAATAGTTCCGCTATATTCTAGGAACCGGACGATATTGATTCCGACGAAGAATACGAGCTTGAAGTTGATAAAGGTTTGTTCGATGTGCAATCTGGTTTTCCAGTTCTAAATGTTACGGTGGGCCAACGTTGATTCTTGAGAGTTGATTAATTCCTGCTGAACTCTTTGACCATCAAAAATCAGACTTTATGAAATAGTGTTTTGTTTTGTTTTAATAGTAAGCTGTGTAATACTCATATAGATAATCTATTGTAGTTTTTTGATATTTAATTTTCAAAATTTTCAGCCAGTGTTGCGCCCTCTGACCATGATGTTCACAGTGATCAGAAAAGTGCCAGGGTATGTCAGTGATTGATTGCATTCTTTCTGTTGTTGCCGTCGTTTTCCCATATTAAAGACTAGTATTTATAATTTTGTATTTTGGACTAAGATATGTTTTGGAATGAGATGGACAAACTATAAAATGGACCAAAATTAAGGAAAAATAATATTAATATTACCAAGAGTACATAAGAATAAGAGTATGCCACTAGGCAAGCTCTATGTTATCAGAGCAAAAACTATGCTCTGCACGCTAACGGCCCACCCCCCCCCCCCCGCAAATTAGACCCTAGTGACCCCCCCCCCGCAAATCAGTACCTAGTCGAAACGGGGGTACGCTCACTCGCTCTATGTTTATGTGCTTAAGCTCAAAAACACAAGCAGTGCGTGCGCGAATTTTGTGCCTGCTTTCAGCTTTAGAACACAAACATAGCGCACAAAATTCTTTGAAGTGAAGGGTCTAATTTGCGGGGGGGGGGGTGGGCCGTTAGCGAGCAGAGCATAGTTTTTGCTCTGATAACATAGATCTTGCCTAGTGGCATACTCTTATTATTATGTACTCTTGATATTACCAAGAGATTTTTCACGTTTTTCAGGCCGTTATGCGTGATCTTCCAGTAGAGGAGAAGAAGAAGATTCAGGCCCAAGTGAATCTGTTCAATCTAGAGCGACAGCGTTTTGATCGTGAAGTGGCCAAATGGGATGACACTGGGAATGACATTGTCGTTTTGGCCAAATATATGTGCATGATAATGATGGAAATGACTGATTTTACCAGGTTAGGCTAGCCTCATTTGCATATTATAATAGCCGGGCTTTGATGTCTGTGCGTCTATTCGTTTACGGATAAAAATAGGTCAAATTTACACAAAGCGATACCATCACCTTAAGGTGGTGGTATCCTTTTGTGCAGTGCATTTGTCGTTATTTTTTGAAACGCTATAACTTTCGCAATTTTGGGAGTTGGAAAGAGCTTTATACATCGTTTTAAAGCTTATAATCTGTACATTTAGATGAGCGTACGAAACCAGCAAAATTAGCACAAAATTAGCAAAAATTGTCTGACATACTGACTTCTGACAGGCTAAATATAGACAAAAAATCTTTGAACATGGTTTTTTCAAAACTGTAGAATCGGCCAAAATTTTTTCTTGTGTCATGATATGAAGCACATATGCGCCGAGGGACATTTTTCTGGATTTGGCTCAACAAGCCTTAATACTCCAGAAAATCCGGCAAATGTGCGGTGACACGAAATTTCGCAACTTTGTATTCAATTTTCTCCCAAGTGGCGAAGCTTTAGCTCAAACCGAGAAAAATGTCCCTCCGCAATAGTGCGAATTTTCATTCTGGTGAAAATCTCCGGAATCTGTTGAGTAGTTTTTGAGAAATCGATGTTTAAAACAAAATAATCGCAGTTTTTGCCAAAATGGTTTTTCGGCCAAATCTCTAGCTTAAAGCAACGAAGCCCAGCTAATAGGCACTAATAAAATGCGCAATTAGACCACTTATCGACAGTGTTTTTTTTGCTCAAAAACGCGTGTAATTACACACTTTTTTCTGGAAAATAGCAAAAAATTTTTGGCGACTGTGTAACATTACACAAAAATTTTGGGCGAATTTTGCCTAATAGTCGGAACTTTTTCGAAAGAGCATTGATTTGTTCACACATATTTACCGTTTCTGGGGGGCTTCGCCCCCCAGACCCCCTTCTACACATTGTCTTACATTTAATTTTGGTGTTGGCCAAGGATTTGCTTTATCTGGACTTACCAATCCACGATTAGTTAGTAAAGACATATTTGTTCATTCATTTATTCACTATATTATATATACACTTAGTTCAGATAAATTTTAGAACAGGTTTGTGCTATAGAAGGCCTTACGAGAAAAACTTTGATTTACGTTGGACAAATCTGCCCATCGTAAATCCTGTTGCTGCTTTTTTAATTCTCTAGCTATGTACATACCTATGAATGCAGGTCATAGCATTGCATATAATTTATTTATATAGTTTTGTCAAGCTGATTTGGTAACGCTTCACCAACTTTTGCAGTATATACATTATTTGAGATTTCAATTTTCACTTATAAAGAACCTATATACTTCTTAGAAATTAGAAATTATTTGTTACAATAAAAGTCTTCATGTAGTAAGAAAAACGCGAGTAAATTAGGAATTTTTATGTAGTTACACACTTTTTTCTGAAAAATAGCAAAAATTTTTGGAGAGGTGTGTAACGTTACACACAAGCCGTCGGCGAAAAAAAAACACTGCTTATCGATTGAGTATAATTAACCGGAAATTGTTCGTATGATTTAGCAGTAATTTTGAAAAAACTGATTTTTTCGAAAACAGCCGTTTTTTGAACCCAAAAATCGTTTTTGGCTTATACTGACTTAACCACTAGAGATAGCTCAAAGGTTGTAAAAGCAAAAATGTTCGTTTTTGTACCCTCTTGCCATCCATACCAACCAATCTGATGTATCGACTACCTGCTGAGAGTATAATGCCAAAAACCGAAAATTTCTCATCTTTTCACCTAAAAATGTGGGACTGGTCCGAGAATGTTAAAGAGCACCAAAATAGCATATTTGGAAAGTTTCATCTACTTTCATAAGGAATTGAGGTCTCTAGGGTCAAATTTACACAAAAGGAAACCACCACCTTAAGTAAAGCTGTACTGTCAATGCTACATTTTTATAATACATAGCTTACTATTTTAGAGGTCGCGGTCCGCTGAAGACAACAATGGATGTTATTTCGGCTGCTAAAAAGATCTCAGAAGCTGGGACTAAACTGAACAACTTGGCCAAAAAAGTGGCCGAAGATGTAAGCTTTCAAAATCCGTCCTACAAACTATACAAAGTGTGCATTGAACTAAAGTCTGACCAAAAAATGTAGGGAGCGAAACTGTTTTGTTTATACTGAACTACCGGTACATTTTTGCTGCAGCAATGTACATATTTTCTGAACCGTCATGGCAAGAACTTTCTTTTGGTTGAAAAAAATTTTTTTTTAATTAAAATTCATCAAAAGAAGCCGATTTTTTAAGTTTCGAAAGATCAGTAGAAGTCAGGAACTAGCCGTTCGGGGGAAAATTAGCCCATGTCCCAAACATATCGAATCCCGAATATCAGCTGATTTCGTCAAAAATTGCGATAGTTATTCTATTTTTTCGATTTTCAAAATCCTTTCATCTTTGCCGCTTTTCCAAATTTGACTGGCTATTACTCGCGACTCACTCAATGCAAAAATTTTTTAATTGCATTTTCAGGACCGCTTACGTGTCAGCTTTCATGTGATATATGTGGTTTTTCAAAATTTTAAAATCGGTTTTTTCGAAAAACACCACTTTTTGACCCAAAATTTCGACAGTACGAATCCAGCAAAAGTGGGTAAAAATAATATTATCATAAAGTTTAATCTGAGATGAATCCAACAATATAAAGTTTTCGTGGCTACGACTTATATTGTATCCGCATCGAATTTTTAAACAATTTTGCTTTTGGCTTGTTTTTTTGGCTTGTTTTTGGCTAGTTTACACTATTTGCGGCAAATCAATGCACAATACAGCACAACTTGTCAGAAATCAGCTGAAATAGGAAATTGTCTAAAAATTCGTTGCTGGGGCAATTTAAGCCGTAGCCACAAAAACTTTATATCGTTGGATTCAGCTCAGATCAAACTTTTTTTTTTTAAATTAAAATTCATCAAAAGAAGCCGATTTTTTAAGTTTCGAAAGATCAGTAGAAGTCAGGAACTAGCCGTTCGGGGGAAAATTAGCCCATGTCCCAAACATATCGAATCCCGAATATCAGCTGATTTCGTCAAAAATTGCGATAGTTATTCTATTTTTTCGATTTTCAAAATCCTTTCATCTTTGCCGCTTTTCCAAATTTGACTGGCTATTACTCGCGACTCACTCAATGCAAAAATTTTTTAATTGCATTTTCAGGACCGCTTACGTGTCAGCTTTCATGTGATATATGTGGTTTTTCAAAATTTTAAAATCGGTTTTTTCGAAAAACACCACTTTTTGACCCAAAATTTCGACAGTACGAATCCAGCAAAAGTGGGTAAAAATAATATTATCATAAAGTTTAATCTGAGATGAATCCAACAATATAAAGTTTTCGTGGCTACGACTTATATTGTATCCGCATCGAATTTTTAAACAATTTTGCTTTTGGCTTGTTTTTTTGGCTTGTTTTTGGCTAGTTTACACTATTTGCGGCAAATCAATGCACAATACAGCACAACTTGTCAGAAATCAGCTGAAATAGGAAATTGTCTAAAAATTCGTTGCTGGGGCAATTTAAGCCGTAGCCACAAAAACTTTATATCGTTGGATTCAGCTCAGATCAAACTTTATCATGGGGGAGCTCGGAGAGCCCCCCCATAATATGAGCTATAAAGGCACTTTGCGGATTTGGAAAAGTGCTAATTAGGCATAACTAATTAACGGGAAGGAATTAAGAGCTAATATTTGCATTTTTAAAATCTCCAGGCCAAGAGCTTTCGAGTGATACCAAACTTGCCCGGAAAAAATGAACTTTGAAAAAATCGACTTTCTCTTACGGGTTTGAAAGTGGGGTTTTTTTTCTCTGTATTCAGCATGATTTTTTCCAATTTTGTGTTAACTCGATTTTTCGAACGGCCCATAGGAAAAATTTTTCTATACTATTTTTTTATTATCTAGGCAATGGTACTTAGCAAGTTTATGTTTTTTTTCGAATTTCGATCTGGTTCGATTTTTATAGATGGTCAAAAATGGGAAAAATAGCGTTTTTGGACACCTGCAAGCTGAAAAATTTCTAAGTCCGAAAATTTGAAAATAGTCTAAAAACGGGCAAAAACAGCGTTTTTCGGCCTCGGGGTGGTACCCATATATAGTAAATCGGGGTCGCTGAAAACGATGAGCATACTGCCGATACCGTCCGAAGTGACCATTGGTCAGCATAGCTCCCGTGGTTCCTCGCCCAGGGTCAAAGTAGGGAAAACTCACTATAAACAGCATTTTTCGTGGTTTTAGTTGGGGGCACATATAGTAAATCGACTATGCTCGTTTCAATGGGCGTATTGTCGAAACCGACGGAAGTGACCACTGGTCACTACGGTCTAGGTGGCCTATAGACCACTGGTCAAACCCCCTAAAACAGCGTTTTTCGGTGTTTTGGTTGGAGGCATATATAGTAAATCGACTATGCTCGTTTCAATGGGCATATTGTCGAAACCGGCGGAAGTGACCACTGGTCACTACGGTCTAGGTGGCCTATTGACCACTGGTCAAACCCCCTAAAACAGCGTTTTTCGGCGATTTGGTTGGAAGTATATATAGTAAATCGACTATGCTCGTTTCAGTGGGCATATTTTCGAAACCGACGGAAGTGACCACTGGTATAGGTGTCCTATTGACCACTGGTCAAACCCCCTAAAACAGCGTTTTTCGGCGTTTTGGTTGGGGGCATTTATAGTAAATCGACTACGCTCGTTTCATTGGGCATATTGCCGAAATCGAGGGAAGTGACCAGTGGTCACTACGGTCTATGGGGCCTATTGACCAGTGGTCAAACCCCTTAAAACAGCGTTTTACGGCGTGTTGGTTGGGGGCATTTATAGTAAATCGACTACGCTCGTTTCATTGGGCATATTGCCGAAATCGAGGGAAGTGACCAGTGGTCACTACGGTCTATGGGGCCTATTGACCAGTGGTCAAACCCCTTAAAACAGCGTTTTACGGCGTGTTGGTTGGGGGCATTTATAGTAAATCGACTACGCTCGTTTCATTGGGCATATTGCCAAAATCGAGGGAAGTGACCAGTGGTCGCTACGGTCTATGGGGCCTATTGACCAGTGGTCAAACCCCCTGGAACAGCGTTTTTCGGCGTTGTGGTTGGGGGACCTTACACTACCAAAAATTGGATAAGGACAAGTAGGAAAAATGCTCCTTGCAGTCGCATGAAAAAAGTTAATATGAGCTATTATGGCCAACATTTAAACGTGCTGAGGACAAGATTTAAAATGTTTAATATGAGCCAACATCTAAATAAGTAGAGGACAAGATGTAAACGTCTAACATGAGCCGCTACGTTTCTCTTGGGCTCATATTGACGCAAATGAAATGGCTAATATATTTTTTATATACAAAGGCTTTCTTCAGATAGTCAAAAGGTTAGAACGGTTTACATATGCAAGGATGGTATGGCAGGATGAAATCTCACTAGGTAAGTATATATCGTCTGTGACAGTTCTAATTTTTATTGCCTTATTCTGGTTTATATTGGTTGCTTTTGTTAATAATTTTATATACATGTATATACATACGTATAGTGAGATCTAGAAGCAACGTCGAAAAACAAACAAATGTTTTGAAGCGAAGTTGAAAAATCAGGCAATTCTGATTTTTGCTTAAAACGTATGCGCCAGTATTAATATTCAGTCTTTTCTGGCTAGGTTTAACAATGTCTGTTTAGAGGACACGTGCCACAGGCGTAACCACAGTGAGCGTCAATATGAGCCCAAGAGAAACGTAGCGGCTCATGTTAGACGTTTACATCTTGTCCTCTACTTATTTAGATGTTGGCTCATATTAAACATTTTAAATCTTGTCCTCAGCACGTTTAAATGTTGGCCATAATAGCTCATATTAACTTTTTTCATGCGACTGCAAGGAGCATTTTTCCTACTTGTGACAATGTTATTTTTACCTACTTTTGCTGGATTCGTATTGTCGAAATTTTGGGTCAAAAAGTGGTATTTTTCGAAAAAATCGATTTTCAAATTTTGAAAAACCACATATATCACATGAAAGCTGACACGTAAGCGGTCCTGAAAATGCAATTAAAAAATTTTTGCATTGAGTGAGTCGCGAGTAATGGCCAGTGAAAGTTGGAAAAGCGGCAAAGATCAAAGGATTTTGAAAATCGAAAAAATTGAATAACTATCGCAATTTTTGACGAAATCAGCTGATATTCGGGATTCAATATGTTTGGGACATAGGCTAATTTTCCCCCGAACGGCTAGTTCCTGACTTCTACTGATCTTTCAAAACTTAAAAAATCGGCTTCTTTTGATGAATTTTAATTTTTAAAAAAATTTTTTTCAATCAAAAGAAAGTTCTTGCCATGACGGTTCAGAAAATATATACATTGCTGCAGCAAAAATGTACCGGTAGTTCAGTATAAACAAAACAGTTTCGCTCCCTACATTTTTTGGTCAGACTTTAGACGTTGTGTCAGTACTAAGCAATGTGCAAAATTACTTACATAGTTCAGCTCGGACCATTTATTATTGTAGGACTTATTTGCAATAAATTTTCAAATGGGGATGTTAATTTGTTAGCTAGTATAATTGTTGTTAATTAACTCCAAATTTATGTGATATTATTGTTGTTGTCGTGTTTTAGAGTGTGGAATCTGCCACTAAAAAGGATTTACTGGCATACCTGCAGAGAATTACGCTTTACTGTCATCAGCTTAACATAACCTCAAAGGTCAGTCTATTAATTCATCGGATTAGTTGGTTGTTTGGATGACGACACGCTTTATACCAGTGGCAGTTGTGGAAGAGAGCATCTCCGCAGCGCAACCACCGTTACAAAGGATGCAAAACAAACAAAACGAAAATAAAACTCTTTTTGACTGAAGGGGATATTCAATGAAACATAAAAATTTTAGTTAGTCACAGAATGTTTCCTGCACTTCTGCTAAGACAATGTATTTCTGATTTTTGAAAGTACCGTAGTCTTTACCTTGGCAAAGGTGGCATCCAAAACAACTTTCACATTTTGCTACCGGTTCACGTCATGGACTTTGATATTTTATTGGCTCCATAGACTTTTTATTAAATGTACCAAAAAATACAAGTTTTGGGCTGTTTTGGCAAAGATCTTCCCTGCTCACGAAAATTTCTATTTGAATAGTGTGGTCGACTGTTTTATCGTGTATGACTACGTATTTTCTGATTTTATTAGTTTAATGGGCTGAGGATTATTTCATGTCAGTGGATGTAGAAGTTTGTTTATTTTTTGCAGGTGAAAGCTGACGTACAGCAAGTTGGTGACGAGCTTGTGGTCAGCGGTTTGGAATCCGCTACTTCACTTATTCAGTCGGCCAAAAATCTTCTCAGTGCTGTTGTACTTACCGTTAAAGCTGCCTATATAGCTAGTACTAAAGTAAGTATGCCCTTTTCATTTATCTAGTCTTCCGTTTAAGTTGTACAATAGTAAACATTTCGAAACTTTTGTTTCCAATGTAATCCTGTAAGGGTTGCGTAGGTGCGTATGTTTCAACAATATCATTAATGTCACAAAAGGTCCAAAAATACAGCAGGCGCTACAGCAGTCCAGCCAGCACTAACTACATTTCCAAAAAACACGGCACTAACTTCGTTTTAAGCAGTAGACTGTTATACACACAACACTCCAACTTTATCTTCGGCTACGCGTTTGCGATCACCCACTGGCCCACTGCTAGTTTTAAGTTGCATGACGACTCCTCAGCAGGCCGTATGTAGTTTGGTTAGTAATGCAGTACAGTTGTTCAGGTTTGTGCAATCTAAATAAATTTGGCAAGCAAGGTTTCTTACATTTTGAGGTGCAGACTTTTCCATTTTAAAGATTAAATTTGACACATTAGCTTTGACACTAATTTTGCCGGTTTAATCCAGTTATGGGTTTAATGTTCACTGTTTTCATATGAATCATGTATACACATGAGTTTCAGTGCCTTATGAATCCTATTTATCTGATCTGATATATCTTTACACTATTAGAGGTTTCGGTTATCACTGTGACTACAGTTGCTTACAGCAGCAGCTTCCCATTTATTTCTTCCCATTTATTTAATACCTGTAGTTCCTCGCGTTATTCAATCCTTTCTGTTATGGTATGGGATGCCAAAACTGTTGTCTAGACTTTAATAAAAACTCATAACCTTGGTGTAAATTTATTGGTTTCATGATTATGATACCAGCAGTCTTTGTGGATGTCATGAGATGCAATTGCTAGATGTAATATACCTCACGCACTCGCATGTCTTCTTATGTCTTATGTCCCTCTTATGGATTCTTACTGTTCTAGTATCCTTCGAAAGCAGGAAAGCAGAATCCCATGGTGGTTTGGAAGATGGCTGCTCCAGACAAGAAGCCTCTCTATCGTAAGGATTCCAAGGCCCAACAGCCTGGCATTATTCGACGCGCCTCTCAGCGACGTGAACTTCCGCCGATCAAAGTTCTCTCGCAATTCCATGCAGATAATGTGTGATAGTCGAGAGCAGTCGTCGTTGTTGATTTAATAATCACACAGTGAAGTATTTTAGTGTTGAACTGTGTCTTGTACATTTTTATGTAGGTTGTGATCTTGATGATGTGACGCTGCTTAATTAAGTTATACTGTACATTTCAGCTTTTTTATCAATTGTTGTGGTATTTGTGGTAAACTGTCTCACTTGTATAGCTATGCATTAACATGTAAGTAAGCAGGAGTTTAAAGTGGTAAAGTATCTGGATATCTGATAATCTGCGAAGTGGTTAAACCTTCACCTACCGTTTGCGTTTACGATCGCTGATCTTGGTTAATTCAAATCTCGACTTCTTAAAGCAAGGTCAGGCTCTTATTGCTGAGGAAGTATCTATCGAATAGAAAACTGACACTGTACGAGTACGTCCATTGCTGTTATATACTGTTATAAACAAAATACTGCAGTTCTATAACTTATTCCACTCTTTTATGTGCACTTTTTGTTACTCTAATAATGTTTTGTTGCGACTTGCAGTATATGTATAATATTGTATCAAACTATTTATATGCATTTTTTAAAAGTGTTAATTGTTGCTTGAAACTTTTGAGACTGCCTGGCCCTTCAGTTTGCTAATTACGCTTTCAGTTTGGTTCATAGAAAACTCAGTACTTTGAATGCTGTGTAGTTTTTTAGCAACAATAGAGGAGTCGTGGGCATGCTATAGTTGGGACTAATGGTAGGTAGGTAGCTGACAATGAATTTTGTTGCCGAAATTAAATTTAACTATTAAATTCTTCCGCGTGCTTTTCCTTTGAATTACGAGGCATAGTTATCTCTAAACAAGTGCAGTTTACGCGGTTTTAGTCATTTTATCACTTTCTTTTTTGTTGCAATTATACTGTGCTTTCCACTATTGTTTGCTATACTTTTATTTAATTCCTGCCAAATCATGATTATGTACTATTATTATTTAATGATTGCTTTTATAAGCTCATGTTGTCAGTCAGTTTATTAAATTTATGCTGTATTAATAAACAACTGCTGTTCCTTTTCACAAATAAGATGTCTGTCAGTATGTCGCAGCCAGCAGAATAACTATTTTAACGTTAGAGAACTTGTCTTTGGCAATTCTTTCGAGGAAATTCCTCCATTCTTCATTTTGGTATTCAGACCAAATCCGAATTTACCACATTTCTAAATTGTCCAAGTGCGACAGAACCACATATTTTCAAATACTGGTATATTTAATGGTATTGGGGTTATTAGTTCACGAAGACGGAGTATTTTAATAACATTTTTAGCATGTATCATTCGAGTGTGGTCATCAGGTTAGGATTCAGGTCAGTATTAATCTCGACGTTTAACACTGAGATTTCAGAAGACCATGGAATTAATCTAATAAAATTTTCTGGTTTTGCTGATGATATTTTTTTCTTCCCGAAATAATTTCCATCCAGTATACTTAACGTCATTTCTTACATTGTTTCTATACCTCGGTGGTTAGTATTGTCAGGTCTTCGTCCACAGCCTATCGAGACAGGGGAGTAAAGCTGGTGCGGGTTTATATAGTCAACGAAATGCCAGTATTCAAAAACAGCTTCAGCCTCATTTGGACTTAGACAGACTTAAACCAAAGCCACTAGAGGGCTTCTCTTCTTGGCATTGCGTAACGGTGCTCCGACCACAATACGCGAATGTTCCCCCGTTTGGTGGGGGGGTAGCTCTCTCCGACAAAGCATACCCCCCTCCGTTTGGTGGGGGGGGGGGGGGGGGGTAGCAGAAAAGAGGTCCCCGTTTGGTGGGGGGGGTAGCCAACAGCCAATCAGATTGCAGAGACCCACTCTCCGGTAGGTGGGGGGGGGTTGAGCAGAGGATTTTTGTAGTTTTTGTTCTATTTGAAAAAGGTTCCCCGTGGGGTGGGGGTGGGTGTGGAAAAGGGGCCCCCGTTGGGTGGGGGGTATGCAAAAGGGGTCCCCGTTTGGTGGGGGAGTAGGCAAAACAAAAAAGGTCCCCGTTTGGGGGGGGGGGTCGCCAACAGCCAATCAGATTCAGCCAATTTTAGCCTGACTTGGCCTGACTGACCCCCCCCAAACGGGGACCCTCTTCTGCCTACCCCCCCCCCCACCACACGGGGACCCCTTGTGCAGACCCCCCCCCACCAAACGGGGACCCCTTTTGCATATCCCCCACCAAACGGGGAGGGGGCATGCTTGTCGACCCCCCCACCAAACGGGGGAACATTCGCGTATTGTGGTCGGAGCACCGTTACGCAATGCCAAGAAGAGGAGCCCTCTAGTGGCTTATATACTCTTCTTCTAATATATAGTGCAATTATGCACCCAATCAGATATCGTATATACTATTTTGAGTTTGAGTTTACAACGTCTTATAATTATATAAAATTTGCATCGTTTTATAAAATATAAAATGTTTATTATCGTATTTATTATAATGTTTTATGACAATATTTTGGGCGGATCTTCTCTATTTCCCCTCCTAAAGACCCAATTTAACTATTCCTCCCCCAAATTGAAAGTGTACATAAACTCGTATTTTAGTAACGTTTAAGTAACGCATGTGTAGTATACAAAAATGGAACTGACAACAGATGCTTCTAATCAATTTGTAACTAAAAACTTTAAATTTTCAAAAACATTTAAAAAGTTTTATATATAAATTTTAAATATCCTGAATTTTTACTTTCATGTAGGTACGTACTCTACATACTTTTGTACATACTTTCGTTCATTGCACACACTAAATTTAAGAATAAGCGTAAGCTAGTAAATAATTTTAAAAACTATTTGAACACAAATATATATACACTTATACAATATATATTTATACACTTAAATTCAGAACACCTTTATGTAACCTGACCTGTAAGAAACATTTCTTTTCTAATGGAGTTATATCTGTTTGGAATAATTACCTGCTGCAGTTGTGGAGACTTCCAGCATTGAACTGTTTAAGCATCGTTTAAGACATTACCTATCTTTGTGAATCTTTTTCTCATATTTTCCTTTGCTTTCAATAAATTGAAATTGAAATTGAAAGAACAGAAAGATTATTTTAGTTTTCATTCAGAATATGTCAAAATCACCCAGATAGCTTCTATCACCTTTATTGCAACCTAATACATCCTAACATATATGACCTCAATTTAACTACCCCCGTCGAACGAGTTTGGGGAGGGGGATAAAAGAGATCCTTTTGAGTAAAAGTGGAAGCAAATATTTTAAGACTAGTGAAAATCCCTCCTAATAATATAAACTGAAAATTGAGAATAAAAATGAAAATAAAAATATTTTATGTCAGAATCACTCAGATAGATAACTGCTGTCACCTTTATATATTTCAACCTTTAAATACATCTTAAGGTGCCGGTATCCTTTTGTGCAGTGCTTTTGTGGTGATTTTTCGAAACGCTATATCTTTCGCAATTTTGGGAGTAAAGAGCTTTATACATCGTTTTAAAGCTTATAATCTGTACATTCACATTCACATGAGCTTGCGAAACTAGCAAAATTAGCAAAGAAATAGCAAAAATTTTCTCACATATTGACATCTGACAGGCAGAATATAGACCAAAGTTTTTGAACATCGATTTCTCAAAACTGTAGAATCGGCCAAAATTTCTTCTTGTGCCATGATATGAAAGACATGTGGGGAGAGTGACATTTTTTGGAGTTGGCTCAACAAGTCTCGTCTCAATACACGAAAAAATCCGGCAAATGTGCGATGACACGAAATTTCGCAACTTTGTATTCAGTTTTCTTGTAACTGGAGATGGTTTAGCTCAAACTGAAAAAAATGTCCCTCCGCAGTAGTGGGAATTTTCATTCTGCCAAAAACCACACGAATCCATTGGGTAGTTTTTGAGAAATCGATGTTCAAGACAAAATAATCGCAGTTTTGCTAAAATGCTTTTTCGGCGAATTCTCCAGAATAGGCATTGATGAAATGTGCATTGGACGATGTATCGATTGAATATAAATAAGTCAAAATTGTGTGCAAGATTTGGCAGTAATTTTGAAAAAACTGATTTCTTCGAAAATGGCCTTTTTTGACACCACCTTTTGGCTTATATTGCCTTAACCACTAGAGATAGCTCAAAGGTTGTAAAAGCAAAAATGTTTATTTTGGTGCCCTCTTTCTAGCCAGCCACAACAACCAATCCGGTGTATCGACTACGTACTGAGACAAAAATGGCAAAAACCAAAACTTTCTTATCTTTACACCTAAAAATCTGGGACTGGTCCCAGAATGTTAAAGAGCACGAAAATAATGAATTTGAAAAGTTTCATCTACTTTCATAAAGAATTGAAGTTTGTTTGTAGGGTCAAATTTACACAAGAGGAAACCATACCTTAACACATATGACCCCAATTTAACTATCCCCCCCCCGAACGAGTTGGGGGGATAGTTAAAGAAATCCTTTTGGGCCAAAGTGGAAGCAAACATTTTAAGACTAGTGAAATTGGGTGTGGGTAAAAGCCAGCCCAGCCCCCAGCCCCAGCCTCCAGCCCCTAGGGTAATGTCCAGCCCCGGCTGCCAGCCATATTGGGTAAAACCCGGCCCAGCCCCAAGGGTAAAATCCAGCCCCGTTTTCCAGCCCCCTTTTTCCAGCTCCTTTTTTTCCAGCCCCCGTTTTCCTTACCACGTTTTCCAGCCCCTGTATTCCAGCACCTGGGGCTGGGGGTTATGTTTATCCCAGCCAGCAGTATGTCCCGATCCATGTATTAATTCCATTAACCTGGACCCGTTCCTGAGAGCAAGCACAGATAAGTGGGGTCCCGACCAGTACCTTATTTCCCCGGTTAGCCAAAATCCAAGTTAAAATATGAAATATTTAACACTCAAGACAAGACATAAACACTTCTGTGCTAGTGTCATTCAATGACGCTGTGAAGCGAAACTGGCCCAGCCCACTGTAGACCGGCCGGCCGGGCCGGTCCAACTAAAGCCCAGTTTACACCATCAAACTGTCGCCAAACCAAACTCTGACCAAACTCAAGTTTGCAGAAAATAGTATGGCAAACTATCCTTTTACACGAGCAAACATTGGTTTGTCAAACGTTTGCCAAACTAGTGCCAAACTTTTGGAGGGAACTAATCATATAGCGTTTAAAATAGGCGCCAGTTTGGGACGTTTTACATTTTAAAACCCATCATTTTAGTGTGCTCATAGTCATAAGTGTGGCAGAGGGGATTTCCCTCTCTTTCCCCTATAATTGTAATAGAAATTCGAACAGTATAAAAACTAAACGGAATATAAGTGGAAGTATAGTGGAATAACAAGTATAGTGGAAGTACAAGTTAAAAAAAACCACAAGGCTAGGACCCAACTGAAGCAAAACATATTGATGAAGTTTATATTACTCCTGCCATGATCATGTGTTGCAATCTGATTGGCTGTTTTCACCAAACGTCTGCAAAAAGGTTGGCCCTACACCAAACCCGGTTTGACAGTTTGGTGGAAGTTTGGTCAAAGTATGGAGCGGTTTGGTGTTCGTTTACACGGCCAAATTTTCACCAAACTTGAGTTTGGTCAGAGTTTGGTTTGGCAAAATTTTGGTGGCGTAAACTGGGCTTAAGTGCTTTCACCGACCAGATTGCCAGCTGGTGACAGTTTCATCGAATTGGAGCCTTAAAATCTTCGAGAGTATCAAATATTTCACATTTTAACTTGTATTTTGGCTAACCGGACAATTAAGGTACCGGTCGGGTCGGGACCCCACTGCTTGCTGTCAGAAACTGGTCCAGATGAATGGAATTTATATGGACCGTTTCATGCTGCTGGCTGCGAAAAACCTAATACCCCAGGAGCTGAAAAACGGGGCTGAAAAATTGTGGGCTGGGTTTTACCACATGAGCTGGAAAATGGGGGCTGTGTTTTACCCTTGGGGCTGGAAAATGGGGGCTGGGTTTTACCATTGGGGCTGGGCTGGATTTTACCTAGGAGGGCTGGAGGCTGGAGGGATGGATTTTACCCATCGGGGCTGGAGGCTGGGGCTGGGGGCTGGGCTGGGTTTTACCAGCACCCGTGAAATTCTCCCGAATAATATGAAACTAAAATTTGAGTATAAAAATGAAAATAAAAACATTTCCGCCCGATGTGGGGCTCGAACCCACGACCCCAGGATTAAGAGTCCTGTGCTCTACCGACTGAGCTAACCGGGCTTGAAGAAATAATTGTAATGCTTACTTATAATACGAAAATTCCAAAGTGAATATGCACGTGCGCGTGCATGTGTGTGCGTAAACAGGCATATTGCCTGCATCTGTGTATGTATGGGTCCGTGTCTGCTGTGTGTTTTGCCTTTGAATAAAGCCAGCTCTTGTCAATTAAACCTGTTTTACGCAATTTCACGTGTGCCTCGGTAGCGCAGTAGGCAGCGCGTCAGTCTCATAATCTGAAGGTCGTGAGTTCGATCCTCACCCGGGGCAAAAGTTTTGTCGCTTATCGTTAAGAGAGAACCTTTTGTCCGGTTTTTGCACATTCTGTGGTCACCGTGGATCCGGTGCTCGTAAAACCCAGCCTAGCCCTCAGCCCCAGCCTCCAGCCCCATTGGGTAAAACCCAGCCCTGCAGGCTCCAGCCCTCCTAGGTAAGATCCAGCCCAGCCCCAAGGGTGAAAACCAGTCCCCATTTTCCAGCACCTATTGTAGAAAGCTGCCCCAATTTTCCAGCCTCTGGGGCAACGAGTTTTTCAACTAGCAGCACGGAACCGTTCCATAGAAATTCCAATACGTGATTCCAGCACAAATAGTGCTGTTCACCGGCCCAACTTTTATGTTCCGCCTGGCAGCCGCCGCCGTACCAGCAACGGCCAATCGGTACAAGGAAAGCCAAAATACAAGTTAAACTTTGAAATTTAACATTTCTGAAGGCGATTTGTGACCGTTCTCCAGTCCGGCTTACCCAAACTCCAGCCCGGCGGTGAAGGAAGTGCACAGACTGGACTGACCAGCCGGTCGGACAGGGCCGCCAGTGAACTGCATTAGCAAAGAGTCTACTTTCTTGCCCTGATTGCCTTGTTTGAATGAAGTTGTAAACCTTCATGGAGGTTTAATTTTTAATAATAATTTTTTCTCCAGGTTGCATAGAAATGGCCTTGAACAAAGCTGACTTTTTTTACAACGGGGCTGGAAGCTTGGGCAGGATTGCCACAGTGTGATTTTCCACCGGAAAAACTACACCGGTGTGAATTTTCCACATTTTGGGAAATTTTGCACCAATGCAAGAAATAATGCATTTCTAAGCCCGGTTCATAGTCATACTTGTCTCTAAGTCTCTTTCTCTAGGTCTCTGTCTCTATGTCTCTGTCTCTATGTCTCTGTCTCTGACCGGTTCATACCTGTCTGTGTCCTTTGGTCCTTTTGTGTCTAGTTTTGACAAAATTTCGGCAACGGAGACCACGTGCTTGGCTAGCTACAGCTATGGCTTAAAATTTCGAAATTTTATTAAAGCTGCAAACGACAACGTCGAATACACTAGGTCAAAGAGCATAAAAAGCCCGTTACAACGATGTGCATGTCTCTCCTGTACGTGGTTGTAATCAAAAGTTAAAGGCGGTTGAATATATGACAAAGTTACGTTTACTAGAGATGAGATCAGGGCCGAATTTTCAGGCCCGGCCCGGCCCGGCCCTGTTCAAATTTTAGGTCTGCCCGGCCCGGCCCGGCCCTGTGTCAAAAATTTCAGGCCCTGGCCCGGCCCGGCCCTGAGTGCCGTTTAGGTCTGCGCGGCCCGGCCCTGAAAAGCCCTGATTTTTAAAAAAATTCTTCGATGGCGTTTTGAGACGTGTACAATCATGTGTTCTGCCTTACTATCTTATTTTCGAGACCCAAAGTACATGTTTTCTCAGATCAATTATGCATAACGAATATTTCAGAATCCCACCCTACTAAGAAAATTAGTCATGAGAATAATTAAATCGGAGGACTAAATTACCCCGAGGTCGAATTACAGAAGTGGTTTAATGTTGTAGTGAGTTTAAAATAGTTACATAGTAGGTTGAATTTTTGTTACTCAAAAGCAAACAAACAAACACAAACAGGCACTCATTATCATCTAAAATTTCGAAAAACCGTACGCAAACTCAAACAATATTTGGCACATGCAGTCTCATTTGGTGCAAAGAAAGCAAGAAATTTGAAGTCAGGAAGGCAAAGACAATTATTAGAATTGGAAAGTGTACATGTGCAGTTGATTAATATGTAAAAAACGTCAGGGCTTAGCAGGGCCGGACAGGGCCGGGCTTTTTCCGTTGGGAGCTGTGCGGCCCGGCCCGGCCCTTAGCAATTTTTTCTCAGGCCCGGCCCGGCCCGGCCCTGACTGGACATCAGGTCTGCGCGGCCCGGCCCGGCCCGTCGGGCCGGGCCGGGCTGGGCCGGGCCGGGCTTTATCGGCCCTGATCTCATCTCTAACGTTTACCATTCCCAACGCGAATACTAATGTAAAAACCAATAGTTCGGAAATGAATTCTACAGGGCTTTTCACGTTGCTTTTGTGTTGGATTTGTTTATTATTTTATGAAATACATTGTGAGACTTATTAAAAGTATAATATTTGCGAAAAACTGAAGTGATTTGTGCGAAAATTTTCATTTTGATTTTCTCATAAATGCTGCGACCAAACTCGCTCAAATTTTGCATGCACGTTTATTTGACGAGTACGCAGGGGCAATTTTTTTAGTTTTTGTTTAAATCGCATATTCCGTGAGATATTGACTTTCAAATTTTACGAATATTCATAAAATGCGCAAAACTGCATAAATCGAAAAACTGAAAAAATTGCCCCTGCGTTATGTTCATTTACGCATTTGTGCCGAATTTGAGCTAATTTCATTCAGCCGTTAATGAGTGACAGCCTTTTGAAAATTTTAGCTTATTCCTCTTGTGTAAGTCGCAAGCCAAGCACTGGATTATTCAAATTCTAAATATTGTTAGCATTTAGCACCAGCTACCTATGCTGAAAGTTTGAAATAGATTGGTTGGAAAATAAACTCAGGAGAACCGTTCCCGGTAATGCAAGCCCCCCCCCCCCTTAAGAGTCTCTAAGCGAAGTTTTCTGTCTGCCCGTAAGAGACAGCCAATAAGAAGTTTTCTGCCTGTCCGTAAGAGACAACCACTAAGACAACCAATAAGAATAACGAATGGCATCACGTGATCAGTCTGTTACGTTGAGAATATTTTAAAGTAGCTAGCTGCATCTGTATCTAATTTGAAAGCCTGTTTTCAACATACATAACGTTAGCTGTTAACAGGGCAATAAAATAGTGTTGTATTGGTCCAATTTAAAAATATTTTTCGTGTTTAATTACACCTTACTACGTTACAGCTAAGTGTTGTTGACCGGCCGAAACTTTCGTCGGCCGGTCGTTTGACGGCCCAATCGGCCAAAAACGGCCGGCTAACGAATCAAAGGTAAAAATGGCCTGCAGGCTGACCCATGAGTGCCAGAACAAGAAATCAAGATATGAAAATGTATCAGCATGAGCATGACATAAAATCGATTTACTGAGAAAATTCTGATAATAAATGCTGATATATAAGTGCTGCCGGCCGTCCGACCGTTTATCGGCCGTTCAACGGCTGGCTGGCCGGCCTGAAACAGCCAGACGGCCGGCCGTCCGGCCGAGTGCATCTCTTGGTCGGCCGTGGCCGCCGGCTGGCCGTTTTCCACCCGGGCGGTTAACAACACTACACTACACCAACTACACTTTAACTACACTACACTACAATGGAATTTGAATTTGTTGTCACATGACCGAGTCTCTGTCCTTTTGTCCTTTTAAGTATGAATGCAGTTACTTCGAAAGAAAATCTTAAAATATTACAAACCTAAGAAAGATTGGAGCTAAGAAACATTGGAGCTGTTATGTATTAAAAATTTTTCTTAATTAAGATATATAAAATGTGAAAAGAAACAGTTGAATAAAACAATGATTTTAGTTAATCTTACAAATTTTCTGATTTTTCAAAAAATTTTATTCATTATATATATATTTCGACTTAATTTTGTATCTCAATAACGAACAATTATTTTGGCGTTATCTTTATCGTATGATTAGTTGCTTCGATTGTGTTGTGAGCCAAGCTCAATTTATTAATTGAAATCTGCATTATTTCTTGCATTGGTGCAAAATTTCCCCCCGGAAAATTCACACAGGTGTAATTTTTCCGGTGGGAAAATCCACTCTGGTGTATATAGTTTTTCCTGGGGGATAATTTTACACCGGGGGAAAACTGAACAGTGACATCCATTACTCTTCCATGCCAGTTAACGTAACAAAACGACGCCTTTGGTCTTGACTGGACGAAAATACTCATTTTTACTTTTCCAAAATATGCGCATATTGGGTAAAACCTACTTCCATACAGCTCCACCGATCAAGCCGCCGGTTTCTTAAATTCTAGTCTCGCAGAGGTCGCATGCACTAACCTGTGTGTATCATGTAGGCTGTCTCTCTCTGTCAGTCTGCAAGTTAGATAGGGGGAGTTAAGATTGAGAACCCAGCTGTCACTGTGCGGTTTTTTCCCGGTGTAAAATTTCCCCGGGAAGAACTATACCGGTGCAGTTTTCCCCGGAAAAATTACTCCGGTATCCTAATTATTGCTATTGGTATACTAAGGTATTACTCCTCGCATGCGTGTAAACTGTGAATGAATATGTACAGTTGAAAAAGACTTCGTGAAGACAAGGTCAGCGTCATTTCCGATTAACACCTCCAAGACAAGTAACTGCGATACGGAGGCGCTGCTCTGGTTCTGGCCAAGGTATAAGAATTACGCAAGAAGAAACCAACCAAGCGATATTTAAAAATTCATAATGTTTTATTCAAACAAAAATCCAATAAATCGAAAACAACAGTGCATTAGCAATACAATTACTGTAAGAGCAAAAAAAGCATCATTAAGTGAAGAATGTTGGCTGCCTTCCTTAGGACTGGAATCTCAGAGGCACCATTATCCGCTACGTCAACAATGTCGTCTTCATTTTTGATCGGTTCTTCCTTTCTGTTTTCCACAGAAGAAGATTCAACGTCGGATCTGAAGTTTGGATCGAGAATAATTTCAGTAATGTTTTCGAAATCGGGAAAACTGGCCGATGCAGGATTTTCATGGATGTCATCGGTAACGTCGTCGAGGAAATCAGGCATTAAAAGACTCGGCTGTGACGAGGAGTCGGCTGTACTCGTTTCGTTTTCCGAGAGACTGGTTAAATTCAGAGAATGGTGAAAAATGTGAAAATCATGGGAACGACCTAAAATCAGCATAAAAACTGCAGAACACTGACAGCTAACAGAAATACAATAGTCTACTCTATACTAAATAGGAAGCTATACTATATAAGGAATAGGAAGGAATCTATACTATATAGGAAGCTAATATGAATGACAGTTTTTAGGGCACACGGACAAGAATATACAGCCATAGCCATTTTGAAATAGAAATTTAACTATTTTAGCCGTAATGCATAATAGGAGTCAATAGGATTGCCATGGCTGCGGTAAATACATAACCTAACGCGTCGTGATAACGGTAGTCGGTATAGTTGACTAAAATAGTTGTCAAGTTTGACAACTAGTGTTTACATTTAAGAGCTAAAGGTTATATTTTCCGACATTCTTTTCTAGTGCTCGTCACTTTTCCGCACATCTTTTAAAGTTTGAAAATGTTCAACTTAACGGTTATACAACAAAAACAGGCGCTACAAAATAAGACTGCCAAGCTCTGACCATCCTGCAAGACTCAAACCAAAGAAACAACGTACCTGACACCATCCCAAATACCCCAAAAATTAGAAAAATGGAAAATAAAACTGAAAATTGTGCAACCATTGTGGATTTATGACGCACCGAACGCTGAAGGATTTATATATGCAATAAAATAATCCTAAGCATTAACGTTTGACGAACGGTTTCTCCGCCGTATGCAAATTAGCATAATGGCTTATGCATTGTACACTGTATGACCACGAAAAATGTACATAAGTCATCGCTGCCTAAAAACGATCAAATAATAATGAGACTTTCTGGCACCAGATTGCAATTTGTTAAAATGAATCCCGGATACACGAGAAACGATACCTGCTAGGTAAGATACCGTCGTACAGGGAATGGGGAAGGGGTGCTGGTGCAAAGTGATGTGGATCGGATCGGATCGACAACCAAAATCACCTACCGATCCGATCAATCAAATTACAGGCGATCCGATCCGACCATAATTAAAATTTTCAATTGTAGACGCCATACCTGAACGGGAGGTCAAATTTCACTGACCCTTGTGGAAGCAAATTTGGGTACCCCTTGTGAGAGCGATTTTTCTTAGGGGTACTTTTGACAGCGATTTTTAAGTTATTTTGGCCATTTTTTAGCAAAAAACAGCAATTTTTTTAACTAAAACACGTTTTTTGGACGTTTTTGAGCTAAAAATAGTCATTTTAAGAGAAAAATTCCGGCGAAGCCGGAAAATTTTTGGAAATTTTGGTCGTAAAATCTATTTTTTGGGCAATTTTCTTACCCCTTGTGGCCAATTTTCTTACCCCTTGTGGGAGCAATTTCGCGACCCCTTGTGGGCGACTTCGCCGAGGGGGGGGGAATTTCCCCCCCCCCCTTCCCCCCCCTTGTCCACCTGTGGTAGACGCACGTATTGCTATACTTTCCTATTTCCCATTACTTTCTAAAACTCTTCATCAAACTTCGCATCTGAATCTTATTGAAAAATTCTGAAAGTCTGCAGCCTGTAGAAACTAGTGTTGTTTCAGGAGCCGATTTTTGTTTCAGTTTCAGTTTCAGTTTCAGTTTCAGTCGGCGGACCAAAATAGGGTGCTTCCTAAACTGCGGCCCGGCCCGGCCCAAATTGCCTAAAATGCGGCCTCATATTAAATTTTCAAAATACACTAGAATTGGATTTTTGGGCCGAAAACAGCCTAAAGTGCGGCCTCAGGCCGCAAACTTAAACTGCGGTCCGTCATCCTTGGCCGCAAATTGCCTAAACTGCGGCCCAATAATCCTTGGCCGCAACCTGCCTAAAATGCGGCCCGAACTGTCTTCCGGCCGCAAAATGCCTAAAATGCGGCCCGAACTGCTTTTGGGCCGCAAACTGCCTAAAATGCGGCCCGAACTGTCTTCGGGCCGCAAAATGCCTAAAATGCGGCCCGAACTGTTTTTGGACCGCAAACTGCCTAAAATGCGGCCCGAACTGTCTTTGGGCCGCAAACTGCCTAAACGTGAAGCAAAAGAACCTCTTTCTTAACTGTAACTAATAAATATTTTACATATATTAATAAATATTAGTATAAATTTTACAATTGTCTGCCCCAAAAATTAGCAAAAATCGAATAATTTTAAATGATGTAGTGATGTAGACAAAACATAAAATTTCTTTATTTCTTGTTCGAGTGGACACCATCTGAACAAAAAATTAATTTCCCAGAACCACAATTATACAAACTTTTGTGTTCCATGTGAAGACAATTTTCATCGGCATCTATCTGTATTTGTATCTGTAGGTAATTTCCGTACATAGTTTTCATTTGAACATATGTAGTTTTCGAAATAGAGCTGAAAAATCTATAATTTTAACTGCCATACTTGAGATAGTTCAAAGAGCAAGAAAACTAATGACCCCTTTAATATGAAAATATGTGATTTATTTTTAGTCCATGGTATTTTAGCTGCCATGTCCAAATGTGATTATTCTATAACTATAATAACTATATTTTTTTAAAAGCTGTTTTCTTGGTCATGCAACACCTATAGAATTTCGTATCATTGATAAAAGTATTTATTTTTGAAATCACACGTTTTTGGACTAACCCAAGCGTTTTTATACAGCAAACAAGCAGCACTAAAACCAGTTAGAAAATACGGTGTCCATACAAAGCTAGTGGTGTCCATACATCACCCAGTAAGTGTCCGTACTAAACAAGTAACATTATGTGTTGAAGATAGGCGAAGTGTTTAGTGTCCATACAGGACGAGTTTACCCTACCCTCCCCCCAACTCTCTGCTACCCTTTTGAACTCCCTCCCCCAGCCCTTTTTGAAGCCAAAAACAGTTCGGGCCGCAGTTTAGGCAGTTTGCGGACCAAAGACAGTTCGGGCCGCATTTTAGGCATTTTGCGGCCCAAAGACAGTTCGGGCCGCATTTTAGGCATTTTGCGGCCAAGGATGACGGGCCGCAGTTTAGGCATTTTGCGGCCAAGGATGACGGGCCGCAGTTTAGGAAGTTTGCGGCCTGGGGCCGCACTTCAGGCTATTTGCGGCCCAAAAATTAAATTCTAGTGTATTTTGAAAATTTAACATGAGGCCGCATTTTAGGCAATTTGGGCCGGGCCGGGCCGGACCATTTAGGAAGCACCCCAAAATAGTTTCAGTTTCAGTTTAAGTTTCAGTCGGCAACGTAAAATAATTTCAGTTTCAATTTTAGTTCCAGTCCAGTCGGAGTTTCAGTTTCAGTTTCAGTTCGCTTTAAAAACAACAGTTTCCAGCTCTCTAAGTTAATATAAAGCACAATTTAATGTTTATTCAGCCTCTATTACAGCAATGTTAACAGAATCGAAGTTCAAAACCTTAAAAATTTCAAGATTTAAGGAAAGACTGAAACTAGTTTCATTCCGAGTTTCAGTCTTTTACCCAATATAGTTTCAGTTTCAGTGACTGAAACTGAAATCTGTACAAACTGAAATCTAGTTTCAGTTTCAGTTTCAGGTCTCTTCTCAAAATAGTTTCAGTTTCAGTGACTGAAACATCACTAGTAGAAACTGCAGCTGCAGAATGATGTGTAGTCACCTTTGAAAAATAGCGATTTGTTTTGTTTTGGGAGTTTAAGATCTAATGAGAACTACAAAAAAGATAGTGAGAAGTGAGAACTATGCAAAGATAATAATTAGGAACTAGGGTGTACAACGTGTACGTGTAAGACCAAAAAATGTGCATACAAAGTTTGGTCTTTTTCTGGATTTATATGTTTTCCATCACCAACAGTTATGGAGCAATGGGTTTTGACTCGAAAGATCTTGACCAGCTGAACAACCGCTGTAATACAACTAGATACCAGAAATGCGCCCTGTTCCCGGAATTCACAAAATCTTCCATTTATGAATAGTGACCTCGAGAAATTAGTACATTTTCAAGTATTGGTTCTAGCTCATAATTATAACTTAAAATAATATCCTTGCATTCAAATGCAAGTGCAAAAATATGCACCTGGAACAGCTCTATTTGATCATAGATACTAAATTTTGTTCTAAAATTTTGGAGAAATTAAATATTTTAATAAACTAAATCTTAATATTCGATATTAAATATTTTCCGTTATTCAATCCCGACATGCAGGTTGTTCTAAATCTCTGGTTCACGTCAATTCTAAAAAAATATATATAGTTGGGGTTTACTCTGAAGGCATGAAGGCTCAGTCGGTCAAACGGCCCACCCCGCCCCCTCCCAACCATAATGTTATTTTTTTACTAATTTGTAAGCTTTCTATTATAAGTTTATGTTGATTAATGTATTTGATTGTTTATGTAATTTTCTGTGGTTGGAAAATAAATTAACATACATAACATACATACATACAAGTTTGCACACACAATTTTGGTTGTACAATAACATATAGAAAAATACGTCCGGCCGATTTTGCAGACTTTCCACTTCTGAGCTAACGAATTGGGCGAAGAATTTTCCTTCCAATTTCAGACAACGTTCCTACTAGTTGAGAACTTTTAGGAATCGTTCCAGAATAAGTCACAGCAGTCAGCGGTACTGAATTTAAAAAGCGGAACAGACTGTCTAAAAATTAGTTAGCAGGAAATATGAGAGAGTAATTCTATTTGACTCTTTGTTATATATGCCTATAAAAAATTATTCATCCAGAGAAATAAAATAAAACAAAAACATTAACAAAAAATTCAACATTTTAACAAAACTCAGGAAAGATTTTTAAAATTTCATGGAAAAAATTTTGCAATGTTGAAAAAATTGGTACAAATTTTCAAATTTTTCCTCATTTGCCGGATCGGTGATCCGAAAAAATCAAGCCGATCCGATCCGATCCGACCCTGGATTGGTCGATCCGATCCGATCCGCCGATCCGATCCACATCACTCATCAAATCTCTAAGTGATGCTGGCAACTTTCCACTGGTTACCCTGCCATGTGGGAATCAGTGGAACTAATCTCGCTGATCAAATTGCCAAAAAACATTTGAAATGGACCAAGCGGACTGCGCCATCGACTTCACGACGGCTAAGGCTGCAGTAAAACGGCTGACACAAGGAAAACTCCAGGCGATGAACTAGCGGACAAATTCAGAGCAAATATTTCACAGCAGCAAGTAAGTGGAGTATTGGACCCTAAGCTCGAACCCGCCCTTACTCGCAGAGGACGCGTTATGCTTTCCCAGTTGCGTTGCCACGGACACTCGTCAATCTTGCGCAGTTACCAGCACAGGGTGGGGCCGGCAGAGACTGCCCTCTGCCCCAGCTGTGAGGCCGAACCGAGGACCTACGCCACCAAAGGTGAAAATGAATTCTGGAATTAAGCTGTTCAATGGAATTGTATGAAAATGGGTTCGCAACACGCAATTGACGCAAATTAATCAAGAAAAGAGTTTCCTAATAACTACTCAGAAGATCACGTCGTATTCAATAGTGCTAATCATTACTAACATTAATCTACGAATCTCAATTAAAAGAGAAGATGATCTTATCAAGTCCGTGATAGGACTTTAATCCCTTTTCCTTGGTCGGTGATACCTAACATCAAACTACAAGGCGCTCTCAAATATCTAGAAGGGAAATAAAATCTCTGTTTTCAAAGTTTGAAGTTTGTATGCTAGCAGAGAACGTTAAAACGAAAAGTCATTGAAAAAAGCAAATTATTAGAAGATGGTTCGGACATAAGTAGTAATTAGCTAAGTAGGTACCTATAGTGTGTAATACCTGTTAATTACTGTTAATTAAGCGATATTTAATTAGTTTTAGTAATTTTATGTGACAATAACTTGTGTTCATCTGAAAGGCGAGTTTCTCCTGATTCCGAAAATCCAAACTCCACTTCCTAACTCTTAAAAATAAGCAAGTTATAAGCAAAAAAATGTTTTTGTCGGTTTACTTTTTCTTTCGTAATCTTGCTTCTTCAAAAGGAGTGCCTTGAGATTGCCCCCTCCCCTCAAAATCTTTGTTTTAAATACATAATTGCCTCTCTCCCTTCCTAATTGCTACATAATTTTCTTAATAATAATTTTATCCTTCATGAAAAAAATTAGACGAATTTTGAACTCAATTTCAGAGAAATTGGGAATGTTGAAAATTTAAGCTGGAACTGGCCCCTTTGGTTATGTTTACATGTTAACCAGAACTTCGCAAAATTCGACCAGATTTCAGCACCCAAAATTCATCAAAAATGGGTCAGTTTGAGGGGCAATAATTTCTTAAACTCATCAATTTCAAGCTCAGTTGACTGGCCCACTGCCAAGCCCTTGGTCAGCCAATGCTGAAGGTGGCGAGCTTCTAGAAAGTTCTAGAACTTTCTAGGAGCATTCCTATGAAATAAAAGGAAAAGTTCGCCCCAACCCAATTTAATGACCTGTCACAGAGCTGCCAGAGAGCTGTCAGCTCGGTCCAAAAATTTTCCAAAGCCCAGTGTTCGCCTGAGCAGCAACGAGAAGAGGTTGCTTCCTCTCCCTTTAGTGCGTAAAACCCGGCCCAGGCCGGAAATCCACTAAAACCCGGCCCGTGCCAGAAATCCACTAAAACCCGGCCCGAATTTATAATTTTGTGTTTTATGCCTGGTTTTTACTAAAACCCGGCCCGAATTAACATTTTTAACTTTTAGGCCGGATTTTCAGTAAAACCCGGCCCGAATTTATAATTTTATATTTTGGGCCGGATTTTCACTATTATTTTCATTTCATTTTCATTTTCACTTCTCGATCCACCCCTTACTTTTCTCTGATCCGCTCTAGATTTTTTCCAAAATTTAATTTTAAAGTGGTGTGCCGGAAGGTAGCGCTGCACACCAATTTTTGAGTCATGTGATGGTATTCTGCTAAAAAGTTTATTCGTCTTCATGATTCTCTCCTCAAAAACAATCCAAATTCCTTCTATTGCAAAAAACGTCTTGTAACGGTTAGTCTGCTTCCCGTCCGCTCACCGAAACTAACAGATTCTAGTACCAGTAAAAACCAGTTTTCCAGCGTCAACTGCTGTATAATTTACGCAAAGTTACTTACAATGAGACGTGTTAGCAGATTCTTACAAAATAATTATCAAAAATCAGACTTAATTTTTGGTTTTGACACAGATAAGATTTCAAGTACACTACGTCCGTCCGCTTACCCAGAATGGGCAGGTGTCAGTGTAAAAAATGTCAAAGTCATTCAAACTTTTTTCAAATGCAGTATTTGATGTAGGATAAACAATGTCATTCTAGAAATCATAAAAGAACGAAAACGAAAAAAGCTAAAAGAACGTACTTCGGAAAGTTTCGGCAAATTTCATCTTGATTCCAACCAACAATATGTGCCTAAAAGGAATTCCCACCTTAAGGTGGCGCTTCCATTACCGGGAAAATGGCTACTAAAAATTAACCCCTGGATGGATCTGGCTGAGACCTGGTGGAAATGTGTACCAGGGTGCCCTGCATCTTTCAATATCCTACTTAGGCGTGACAATCGAGGGAGTCTGCAGTAGGAGCCAAAAATGTGTTAAAAACCACAATTATTGATTTTACCATGCTATTGCGGCTATAGAATAGCGTAAAAGCGGCAAACAGCATGTTGAAACGTTGTGAATATCTTTCTTACCCATTATGCCAACCCTTATTTACAAGTCACTACTAGAGCACACTACTATGTATCTGACACCGAAGAAAGCAAGCCCTTTCCAAGCTACGTTTCCTATTGATACTATGAAACGCGACACGAATTTACTAAACCAACCAACAATAAATTAACAATAATCAAACAACATCAACAAACAAGCAACAATAAGAATAAAAAATTCAAAACCATGAACAAGACATAAAAGCAACACACGAAATAAATGCAATACAACAAATAACTAAAATTTGTTCCTGCGGTATCCTGACACCAGTCGTAGAAGGCCATGCTGTTAGACCGACCACCGATTTTGCAGGACTCGCTGCCTGTACGATAGCACCATTTTTCACCTGAGATGGCTGTCCGATGACGAACTGCGGGCAGAAAGGATAGGAGGGCATGGAGAGTTTGGAAGGAAGGAGAGGGAGGTATATGAAGTGTACACCAAGCCAGCTTCAAGCAGTGCAGCCTTTCCAAATTCGGATAAGCGAGCAGCATTATGCCTAAAATAAAAATTTTCTGATGACTGAGTCAGTTTACGCCGACGCGAAGTTCAGAAAATTGAGAAGTAAATAAGACTAATTATTTCTGAAGCCAGATTTTGAATTAATACGGCAAGTGAAAATGAAAAAACAAGAGCTTTGCAAAGCCAGTTACAAGCTTAACACCATAATTTTTAGTTTACCAACACTCAAAAATACTCGGACGCATACAACAAAAATGCTAAATGCTTGCAAAGATTGTTAAAATTACATTAAAAGGAGCAGGGGGCGTGCTGTACCCCCAACAACGGCTGACCAGTACTCCAAAACTGGACTAGGCAAGGCAATTGAAACGTTTTTCCTTCAAATGCTAAAATGAATTGAATAAATGAAATCGAGAATTGATGAAGCGAAGGAACGAACAAAAGTTTGTTCAGACCTTTATCGTCTAATCAAACATAACAGTTAGAAGTCCCATCTAATGACTGTAAACGTGAGTAAGAACTAAGAATGCCATAGCTAATGTGATCATATGAATTTGGAAGTCTAATATAGAATCGAAGAAATTACGTAATTTAATTAATCAAAATCATTTGGGCCCCATGGCCCAACAGAATATCAAAATTGGATCCTAAAATATAATTGAAAATTTTTTGGTAGCATGGTCAAACAGAAAATCATAATTGTACCCTAAACTTTAATCGAAAAAATTTTGGGCAGCAAGGTGGGAAGAAAATCAATATTGGATCCAAAAATGTAATCGAAAAATTGTAGACAGTTTCGCGTAGAAAATCAATTTGGTTCCTAAACTTTAATCGAAAAAAAATTCCGGCAGTATGACTCCACAGAAAATCAGATTTTGAACCTAAAAGTTAATAGAAAAAATTTTGGGCAGCACGGTCTTATAGAAAACAAAATTTGGCTCCTAAAATTTAATTAAAAAATTCTGGGCAGCATGGCTCCAGAGAATATCAAAACTGGATAATAAAATTTTAAAATTTAATTCAAAAACTTTTTGGTAGCAAGGTCAAATAGAAAATCGAAATTGGACTAAACTTTAGGTAGCCTAAACAGAAATTCGGAAAAATAAAACAATTATAAATTAAATTGAAATAAAAAAGATGTCTTCCTCCAAATTATATGAGTATATAGGAAACCTTATACAGTTTCCAAGCCTGTTAAGGAAGTGTCCGCCGGGACTTGAACCCGGGACTCCCACAGAAAGCCTGGGTTGCTCTGCCACTGAGCTACGTCCACTTGTAAAAAGGAACAGGCTTGAAAATATTTGTTGTTTTGCTGGAAGAATTGTTTTTGGGTTGGAAGAAAACAGATCAAAGAGCAAGAAACATGAAATGAAGAGTCGTGTAGGTTTTATGAAGTCGATACAACTGCCATATACCGGTAGAAATCTGAATTTGTAAAGTTTTATTCAACTTATATATATATACATATATATGTATATATATATATATATATATACATGCATAGCCATGGGGGAAAACCCAGCCCCTTTTGCGGGGAAAAACCCATCAGCCTCCTGGGACATGGGTTGACTATGAGCTACTGGGCTTATTGTAGGGAGTTTTTCTTGGGGGGGGGCCAAAAGTTCGAGGGGCAAGGAAATTTTGGGAGGGGGCGAAAATTTTTCTAAAAATATGCTAAAAATAACGCTATTTTTCTGGCATGTATATATAGTCAATCGGGAAAAAACGCCATTTTTTCAAACTTTTGGACGTGTAGAACTCATTTTTTGGAATTATGGGAAAATTCTTGTTGTTTGAAGAATGGCAACCCCTACGGATTATTTTCATGTATTAATGCCTTCTCTGGACTGTAGCAATAGAGAGTACTTTGTGATTTATTTGCTGGGGAAAAAAGCCAAAATCGGGAAAAAAGCCAGTCATCGGGAAAAAAACCACTTTGGTCGAAGCGTATCCTCAAGGCATAGACCAATTCTGAGTGTTCCAACGTGTTCAGCGTCGCTTATTTACCCTAGATTTGTTGTTTTCCGAGGCAAATTGCCTTCGTAAAGCATTAAATAGAACTTTTTGGTTTGCAGCATAAACTGGCTAGGTTTCATCAAATATATATAACGTAAACATACAAATTTTTTAAAAACTTGCTAAAACGAAGGCTAACCACAAAATAGTGTTTTCCAATGAATTCGTAATGCTCTTTTTGGCCAATTGTGCCAGTTTCAGGATGAAATGTGGAGTGTAGCGGTCAAAACGACTGACGCGACGTATTAGTCCAAAAGTTGCTCATTTCAGGGACTGTCCACCTAAAAACGGTATTGCTTTGTAAAACTTGAATTGCTGATTATTTTTAAAATAGTTATCATGCCAGAAATCCAGAAAAACTGCTCACTATGGGTCTCGCAAGCGACTGGCTTTTTTCCCGATGGGTCAAAATCATCGGGGAAAAAAGCCACACCTGCATAGTTTCCCTGGAAATTTTGGTCGGGGGAGGGGTAAGCTATGGAAATTTGGTGGTCGACCCGCGAAATGTAATGGGGGTACCCCCCCCCCCCGAACCCCCCCCCCCCCCATTGGAACCTCAAAAAATCCAAAAAATGGCCTACACATGCAAAAGTTTCTGTATTTTAATGCTTTTTCCGAGAAAACAAGGCTTGTTTTGACAGTTTTAGGCGTTTATACGCGGTTTTAAAGCGATTTGAAGTCAAAATTTGAGAAAAATATTTCAAAAAAATGACCATTTTTGGGCAAAATTTAGCTAACGTTTTGGCTCCAAAAACGGTTGGGGGGGTTGGGTGGGGGTAGCCGAAAGTTGGGGGAGGGGATGTCGAAAATTTTTTCGGGGGGGGCAAAGGGGGTCGAAAATTTTGGGGGGGGAGTACCCAACCCCCCCCCCCCCCCCCCCCCTGGGGAAACTATGCACACCTGCCCAGAGACAAAGTGACATCTTGAACTGTTTGCAATAGTATGAGGACAAAGCCAGACATGTTCTCTCTTGATTGCAATAGAAATTATTCAGATAGCGCTATTGACACTAAAGTTATGAATTTTTGAAACATTACCGTTTTCCCGCCTTTTCAGGAAAAAATTTTCCAAAAAATGTCGACCCCGCTGTTGACTATGGAGGAGAGCTAAAAAGCTAAAAATCGGCGTGTGGGCTTATATTGAGGTCGCCGTTCTACACGCCAAATATTACTGCAATAGCTTCATCCGTTAGGCCACAGCAGTCGTGGCATTTTTTCCCGAAATTTTGACGTGGCTTTTTTCCCGATTGACTACACTGTAAAAGTTGATTTTTACAGCAACAATAAGGGGATTTAGTGTTGAAAAGGGTAAAAATTGAGTAAAAATCTCCGGTGAAGCCGGAAAATTTTTGAAAATTTGTCCTTCTGAGCGATTTTTTCAGGGCAAAATTTGGTTCCAAAAGGGGCGCCCACTTTTGGGGGGGGGGGGTGATTGTTTGGGGGGAAGGGTGTTTATGGGGGGGCTACTCTTTCTAACCAATGTGTGCAAAGATCAAGTCATTTGGTTCACTCCAGCTCATTTTATGACATTTTACTTACTTACTTTCTGGATACTTTCTGGATCAGACATCAGCAACTGATGATAGGTGACGGTAGGCATTCTTCCGAAAAGTCTGAGCACCACCTGCTACGACTCTAGGCGGCAGTCGATTCCACAGCCGGGTGGTGTGAGGAATGAAACTACGAGAGTGGTGATTGGTTCTGGACCTCGGCACAGATCTCGCCACTGGGTTTTGATGACCCCTCGTTACAGTATTGGCTGATGGTGGGGGAATGAGGGCAGACAGACACTGTATGTTCGAATTATTGATTGCGGTATGATAGATGGACAGGCAGCCGATGTTCCTGCGTAACTCGACGGTGTCGAACTTCACATTGCCACACAGTCTGCCAGCTCTACGATTAACTGCCTCTAGCCCCTGTAGAGCATAGTCCGGTAAATCGGTACAGATTGGTAGGCAGTATTCGAAGCATGGACGTATGGCAGCCCTGTAAAGTGACGACTGTGACTGAGGGAGATGGAGCACCGCCGCAGCATGCCGAGCAGACGACCAGCGGTCGCGGTTTTCGTTATAACATATTTCACCCAGGAAAGGCTGGAGGTGTAAGTCAGTACCAGTAGCCGCAGATTGTCGCAGTACGGAATAGTGGTATTCGACCACTGCAGCTTGCGTACATTCTGGCGGTCCCGCTTCCGAGAAATTAGCATGGCCTGCGTTTTGTGGGTCGCGAAGGATAGGCGCCAATTTCTGGCCCAGTCAGCTGCTGACAGGAGGTCCGCTTCAAGCAGAGTTAAGGCGACTCTCTGTCGGATTCGCTGGGAATTGTAACGTATAGGGTGACGTCATCAGCGTAGATGAGGCAGTTGCATCCAATCTGCTCAACCAGATCATTAATAATATAGATAGAAAATAGAGTTGGCCCGAGAATTGAGCCCTGAGGGACGCCTGCTCCGACAGCTCCGGCTTCAGACCGGGATTTATTAACACGCACAAACTGTGACCTTCCAGATAAGTAGCATCTGAACCACTGCAACAGGCGTCCTCGAACGCCGTAGGCAGGTAGTTTCAAAGCCAGGCCATCATGCCACACTGAGTCAAACGCAGCAGATATATCCAGGGCAGCGATGACAGATTCGCCTCCCTGATCAAGCGCATTGGCGCAGGTTTGGAAAGGACCAGATTGCATAGAGCGGTGGACCGTCCCTTCCGAAATCCAAACTGCTGGTCGGCCAGCAGTTTCTGGCGCTCCAGGTGCTTCGTCAGGTGGAAATTAATGTAGGATTCCATGACCTTGGATACGATACACAGAAGGGCAACCGGTCGATAGTTGGTTACATTCGACCTATCACCCTTCTTAAATACTGGAGAGACCTGACTGACTTTCCAATCACTAGGAATAGTTGCCCTGTGTAGGGAAACGTTAAAGAGGACCGACAGTGGGTAAGATAGTTCCCTGGCACATTCCCCCAAAACGATGGCAGGAATTTGATCCGGCCCAGTCCCTTTGGAGCAGTCGAGGCGGGACAGAAGCGAATGGAGCGAGGCCGGAACCGGACCGATATCAGCTCAGTTCTAGTGCGTGAGCGAATGAAGGGGTGCTGTTGAAAACGAGAGTCAGCTGCCCGGCACTTGGTCAGAAAGTGCCGCTTTCTCCCCGTCGTCCGTATAAATAGTTCCCTCGCTGGAAAGTGGTGGTATGAACGATTCGTGAGCCGGTTTACGGCGGTCCACCATGGACGGCCACGGTAACTGTCCACAGAGAGGGCGGTTTCTGATGCATACTCCCGTTTGCGGCGTCGCAGTGCGTGATTAAATTTGTTGCGAGCGGTGACGTACGCTAGTCGATCTTTTACTAGGTTTGAGTGACGCCAAGCGTTATATGCTGCTGCTTTCCTCCTAGACAGGTCGTAAAGTTCATGATTGAAGAATGGTTTGGAGCGACGAGGCTTAAGGCGTTTCTGAGGTATGAATTGACTCATACCGGACCGTACACTATCTCGAATACGACACCACAGAGATTCGGTGTCATGGCGGACGTCTGAAATTGGCATTGAGCTGACGAATGATCGTAGGCCGTCCCAATCAGCATTACCCTAACACCACGTCCACCTGGGATCAACATTCCCAGGATGATGGTAAGGGGCAGTTGATTCAAAAATCACTACAGAATGGTCAGATGAGCCGATGGGAGGGTCGGTGCCTATAAAGGCAAAAGAGCGTTCCCGGTGGACATTAGCAGTGGTCATGACAAGGTCTAATGTCGCAGACGTTATGCCCATGCGAGTCGGTTCAGACACAATTTGAACCAGACTATTCATGCCGATGTCACAGAAAAGTTCAGCATCGCGCCCGGCCTGATTAGTGGAGCCTGAATGAAGCAGCCAGTCAGAGTGGTGAGCATTAATAAAATCCCCGACTACAGTTATCGGGGCGCTGGGGTCAGAAGACAGAATAGTCTCGTGTCGGCAGTTAGGGCATTGAAGATGGCAATGTCCCTGTTAGGGGGTCGATAGCAGAGGGCTAAATAATGGTAGGTAACGGCTGACCGGATCCTGTACCAGCTATACTCAATAGTCGAAGATCGGTGGTGAAGTGCCGATTGTAAATCGTCACGTACGTACAGCGCTGTGCCGCCCCCATGCGTCGGGCGGTCGTGGCGAAATAGATTAAAGCCTGGGATCGTGTACGCGTTGTCGTCGGTAGTAGCTGGATTAGTGAAGGATTCACTTATCGCGACGACGGCTGGTTTTATGGGAGCATTGTCAAGCCTGTAGCAGAGAGCATCAAAATTAGTCTCAATTCCACGAATGTTAGTAAGCCAGAGCAGTAATCCTCTTCCAGCATCAAGCTCACCTCCCCGTCGCCGGTTTATAGATGAACTGTCATAAGAGGCAGAGGGACTGTTCCGAGTGTCAGTAGCGATACGGTCTGTTCGTTCGGTTGGAGTAGCGAAATTAAGGGCCCAGACGGCGGAAGGGCTGCTAACCCCCACCAGGGAGAGACAGGAAAACTACACCGTAGCGGGCTGCCATTGGACCGTACCAAGGATGGTTAGCCCCAGCTAACCCAAGGAGCAGAAGAGGTACCAGGCCTGCTCGACGCGGCGCAGGCTCACATCTCCCTCTTTTTAGTTGAATGGCTGTTTGACAGGGGGTCGCCACATCCCCCCAACGTTCCTCCTCCCCTGCCCGCTGGCCGGGACGCCGGGCTTACGACCGGTATCGAGCGGAGTTGAAAATGACACCTAGTTTTTGATCCAACCATCCCAAAATTTTGCAAAAGTTTGGATCGATGTAACTTTTGACTGGCTAGAAAAGTTTTGCAAATATCTGCAATGAATGCAACTCTTCCTCTTTGCACACAGCAGAAATTAGACTGATCGGCTGCACCGTTAGCCTGGCACACTGCCAAACGTCGCGGGAGAAAACCCACTTAGGGGGGAAAACCACCCAATTTTTTTTGAAAAGATTTTTACAACCATACAGGCAAACAATTCGACAGTATAGCACGGTACTATCGAAGATGCAGCGTCTTTCTATGCCGTCAGATTTGGATAATTTTACGTATCTGGCTAGCTAGGGGCCAAAAACCCTAAAAGTGCCATTTCGCTGCTGGAGGACCCAGTATACAGGTAAAATTGTGACTTTTAACATTCAATTGGACGTAAAAACCATTCTCTACACGTTGGAATAATACCTTTTATCAAATTACGTCGTTTTTAGCAGACCTGTGAGGGGTGGGGTTCGCCCGCTTGTTTTTGCATTATACCGTCCTAACGGTACAACCTAGAGAAGTGAAAAGAGGCTTATTAAAGAAAGTTCTAAATATAAAGAACGATGGTATACAGAGCCACCTAGCCCTTATAGCCCTTATAGTAAAAACGTTCCAGCCAAAATCCGAAAATGTGGGTTTTTCCCATATTTCTACTAAGGGATGCACCGGGGCCTGGCCCCGGCCCCGGCGCCGGTGTCACAGCCTAATCTTTCCCCCGGCTGATTTTCCCCCCCCCCCGGAAAAATCGGCCTAGGCTAATCTTTACCCCTCGGAAAAATTAGACTAGGCCGATATTTCCCCCCGGAAAAGTAAGCCTAGGCTGATTTTTCCGCTTTTACTTTTCCCCCCGGAAAACTCAGCCTAGGATAATTCTTCCCCCCGGAAAACTCAGCCTAGGATAATTCTTCCCCCCGGAAAAATCAGCCTAGGATGATCCTTCCTCCCGGACAAATCAGCCTACATTGAATATTCCCCCTGAAAATCGAGCTATTATCCTAAGTTCTCCAAGGAAGCTTTCTAGCAGGAAGCTCCATTAAAAAGTACAAGTTTCTTTAGTATATATTTTAGTTTAGTTTACTTTAGTAAATATATAGCTCGATTTTCATGGGGAAAGTTCAGTGCAGGCTGCTTTGTCCGGGGGGATGGATCATCCTAGGCTGATTTTTCCGGGGGGAAGAATTATCATAGGCTGAGTTTTCCCGGGGGGAAGAACTATCCTAGGCTGAGTTTTCCGGGGGGAAAAGTAAAAGCGGAAAAATCAGCCTAGGCTTATTTTCCCGGGGAGAAATATCGGCCTAGTCTAATTTTTCCGAGAGGGAAAGATTAGCCTAGGCCGATTTTTCAGGGGGGAAAATCAGCCGGGGGAAAGATTAGGCTGTGACACCTGTAGTCAGGCATAGTTTCCTTTGGGGGGGGCTGGAGGGGTATCCCCCCAAAATTTTCTAGCAACTTTACCCCCCCCCCAAGATTTTTTGACTTGCCCTCCCCCAACTTTTGGCTACCCCCCCCCCGCCCCCCCGAAACCCCCCCCCCCCCCACCCCCCCCCAACGATTTTTGGACCCAAAAAGTTTTGCATATTACTTTTTGCATTATACCGGCCTAACGGTACTACCTACAGAAGTGCAAATGGGCTTAAAACATGGATCTAAGTACGCCAAGTACGATGGTATTTGAAGTTCTCATATAGCCCTTATAATAAAAAATTTCCTGCCAATTTCCGAAAATGTGGGTTTTTGCCCCCATGGCTATACCCTCCCTCAACTTTTGGCTACCCCCCCCCGAATCCCCCCAACGATTTTTGGACCCAAATTCGTCATTTTTTGAAAAATTTTTCTAAAATTTTGACCTAAAATCGCTTTAAAACGGTGCAAAAAAACCGTTAAGAACAAGCCTTATTTTGATGAAAAGAGGGCTAAATTACAAAAAATTTTGCATTTTTTGGCCATTTTTCGAAATTTCTGAGGTCCGAATTCTGGGGGGGGGGCATAGTTTCCCTGGAAATTTTGGTTGGGGGGGGCAAACTTCGAAACTTTGGTGGTCGACCCCCGAAATGTGATGGGGAGTACCCCCCCCCCTCGAACCCCCCCTCCCTAAAATTCGGACCTCAGCAAATTATAAAATGGCCTAAAAACGCAAAATTTTCTGTATTTTAACGCTTTTATTGTCAAAACAAGGCTTGTTTTTATCGTTTTAGGCGTTTTTACACCGTTTTAAACCGATTTTAAGCCAAAATTCAAAAAATGACCATTTTTTAGCAAAATTTAGCTAACTTTTTGGCCCCATTTTTTAGCAAAATTTAGCTAACTTTTTGGCCCCAAAAAGTGCTGGGGGGTTCGGGGGGGGGGGGTAACCAAAAGTGGGGGAGGGACAGGGTATTTTTTACAGAGGGGTGGCGGCCCCCCCCCAAAATTGACCTTCCCCCCCGAAAATGCCTTCCCCCCGAAATTGACCTTCCCCCCCGAAAATGCCTCCCCCCCGAAATCGCCCCCCCCCGGATTTTTGCTTCTCCCCCCCCCCGGGATTTTTTGGAGGCCCAAATTTTTGCCAAAAATAGGCCAATTTTCAAAAAATTGCCGGCTTCGCCGGAGATTTTTTCGGAAAAATAGCTATTTTTAGCTTAAATCCTGGCATTTTTGAGAACTTTTTGCGTTTCACCATGCAAAATACGCCAAAAAATTTTTTGGCTCATTTTTGCAAAAAATCTTCCCCCCCCCCCCCGAAAATGTCTTCCCCCCCCCGGGGCCCGGGGGGGCCCCCCGCGAAGCCCCCCCCCCCGAAAAAAATCCCTAAAAAATACCCTGGGAGGGATAGTCAAAAAATCTGGGGGGGGTAAAGTTGGTCGAAAATTTTGGGGGGGGGATACCCCCCCCTAGGGAAACTATGGGCGGAGGGTTGGGGGGGTACCCCCATCACATTTTGGAGGTCGGCCTAGATTTACCCCCCCCCCCAGACCCAAAGTTCCAGGGAAACTATGTAGTCAGGCCACGGCCCCGGTGGTCAGGTGCCGGTCAGTGGCGGATCCAGGGGGAGGGCCCCGGGCACCCTCCTTTGCGATTTGGGCCCCTCCCTTTCAACTTGAGGGCCCCCATCCAAAGCTTGTCTTTACTGTAAGTTTTCCCAGGTTTTTCACAATATCCAGCAGAACTGGGATTATGAAGTTGGCGATGCAAGTAGTGATGATAAATATGTCGTTCGTTTCGTCAACTTTTCGCGCCTTACATCGTAGATTGTGAAATTTCAATGCATTGGCAATATATATTGTATAAATTTAGATAGAATGCTGCCTAGAGAAACCATGGGAAAACTTAATCTCTCAACTTTAAACGCTCATAACTTGCTAACGACGTAACGTATTGCGTTAAGATTAGTATATTCTGAATCAGAAAAGTCTCCTCTATCTTTTAAGTGCTTTTCGCGCGGCGATGGGGCCGTCACGCGCGGCCGTCCGCGCACGCCTTCGGCGTGGTTCTCGTTTGGCACATTTGACAAAATTCCTTTCGCCAAAACAGTTTGAACTGCGCACACTGAAGAATTTAATGAGAATGTTGCATATTGCCAAAGACTAGGCACACTAAATAGTTTCATTGATCTCAACAGTCTTAGAACGTTGAATTTGTTTCAATCAGGCATCACAACTTAGAACTATCTCTGCACACTTTCGAAAAACGTTTAAGATCTCAGGGTTAGTATATATTCATAATTCTGGCGTTATCTTGAACTCTTGATCTGGGGGGGCCCTCCCTTTACAAAATCCTGGATCCGCCACTGGTGCCGGTACTGACCGGGGCCAAAAATTAGCAAAATTTAGTAAATTTTTGACATTTTTTGACCAAAATTTTGAATTTTCAAAAGTCAAAAATTGTTACACATCGTTTGTTTTCCCGCCGATATGATTGAAAACAACGATAGTAACGTTTCTATATCAAAAATTATTGCAATTTAAATTTTCCAGAAACTTGAAAATTTTCGATTTGGACCCCCAATTTCCAGGCCCCGGAACCGGTACCGGGACCAAGGTGGCCCCGGCCCCGGAATGGGCCCCGATGAGGTCCCGGCCCCGGCCCCGGAAGTGGCGGCCCCGGTGCATCTCTAATTTCTACCCCTATTCCCAAATCTCCACATCCCCGTCCTTTCCTCAACTCTCCTCTCTTTTTTAGCATAGGTGTAACTGTGAAAAAAGTTGGGAGTGGGGTTAGCCGAAATTAGGGCGGATGGGGACAGCCGGTTTTGGAAAAATCATATTTGAGGGACCTAGTAAAAATTCTTCCGCTAAAAATTTAAGAAAAAACTGCGATTTTGCTAAAAAATGCTATTTATATACAAATAAAAATTAGCAATATTAGAATTGATTTTGAACTTTTTTCAAAGAAATGGAATTTTTGTGAATAATTGCGAATTTTCCTAATAAATGTTGAGTCGACATTTTTACGGTGCGGTCTGGCAAATTTGGTTGGTTGGTAGGGCCTGGAGTTTGACCACTGGGAGGTGGGGCCCTGGCTTACTCCTACGAGGGGGTGCCCTTCCCCCCCCCATTCGGAAAGCTCCACAAATTCGAGGAGCCTCCCTCCCAAAAATTCAGACCTCCCCCCATAACCCCAAAAATTGCCATTATTTACCAACTTTACCCCAAACATTCAAAAATTTTCAGGCTTCGCCGGATTTTTTCCTAAATTTCCACTATTTTAGCTTAAAAACACCAAAAATCAGTATTTTATTTTTAGCGATTTCTAGCATTTCTTACACAAAAAACCTAAAAATTTGTCAAAAAATATGCCCCCCCCCGCATTTTCGATGAGCCCCCCATCTATGGGGGGAGTTTCTTCGAGTCCCCCCCCATATAATGTCGCCCCCCCTCATAAATATTGGCCTAGAAGTAGTAAGCCAGGGGGGTCTCCTCCACTATTTCAAGGGTGGGGTCGGAACTTGTCCATTTGGGGGAAGAAGTCCACCCCATCCCCTCCCCACACTAGGTATATATATATATATATATATCGAAAAATCGGTTGTTCGTTAAAAAACTGGAAAATATTCTCAATTTTCAGGTATATATATATATATACTTCTAGTGATTCTTAACGTAACTAAGTGAATTTTAGTAATTGCTAATTTTGCAACTTTTTTGAAATTCGAATTTTTGGCTAAAGATTTTCAAAAATTTAGATAGGGGTTTGAAAATTTTTGGTCGGCGACCCCTCCATTTGGGGGGAGGGGTCCCCTCTAACACACCTATGCCCATGACCGCCTGACCCCCCTGATTTCGGCTATCCCCCCATAGATGCGTAAGGGGGGGCAGGGACCTCCACCAAAATGACAAATTTTCGCTCACCGCAATAAAAAGTTGCCAAAAATGGCAAAAAAATTGAAAATTTACGGGGGTCCCACCCTCCGTCGGAACCCCCCCCCCACCGATTTTTTTGCCCAGCCACACCTATTCCCCCCACCCTACTTTTTCTCATGGTACATCAGCCTCAACTCTCAGCTGGGCTTATTCTACAGGGACCCCCATAAACACCCTCCCCCCCCCCAAAAGTGGGTGCTTCTTTTGGTGCCAAATTTTGGCCTGAAAAAATCGCTCAGAAGGCCAAATTTTCAATACTTTTCCGGCTTCGCCGGAGATTTTTACTCATTGTCTACCTTTTTTAACACTAAATCTGCTTATTTTTGCAATAAAAATCAACTTTTACAGTACATGCCAGAAAAATAGCGCTATTTTTAGCATATTTTTAGAAAAATTTTCGCCCCTTCCAAAATTTCCCTGCCCCTCGAACTTTTGGGGGGGCCCCCAAGAAAAAATGCCCCAGCTCAGCATAGGTGTAATTGGGGGCGAGGGGTAGCAACAAGTTTTTTAGGGGGGAGAGGGGTCCTCCCTAACACACCTATGCCCAAGACTGCCTGACCCCACCCCGCCAACCCTAATTTCGGTTCGGCTAGCCTCCCCCCACCATAGATGTGTTAGGGAGGGGACCCCCACCAAAATGACAAATTTTCACGCCCCGCCGTCCTCCCTCCAGATTTTTGGCCAAAAATGGTTAAAAATTGAAAATGTAGGGGGTCCCCCACATAGTTTCCCCAGGCGGGAGGTTGTTTTTGTGCAACTTTCCCCCCCCCCAGATTTTTTGACTATCTCTCCCCCACTTTTGTTTACCCCCCTAGCACTTGTTGGGGCCCAAAAGTTAGCTAAATTTTGCTTAAAAATGGTCATTTTTTGAAAAGTTTTCTCAAATTTTGGCTTAAAATCGCTTTAAAACGGTGTAAAAACGCCTAAAACGATAAAAGCAAGCCTTGTTTTGACAAAAAAGCGTTAAAATACAGAAAATTGTGCATTTTTAGGCCATTTGTTGAATTTTCTGAGGTCCGAATTTTGGGGGGGTTCGGGGAGGGGGTACTCCCCATCACATTTCGGGGGTCGACCACCAAATTTTCTTAGTTCCCCCCAGCCAAAATTTCCAGGGAAACTATGGTCCCCCAGCCTCCGTCGGAACCCCTCCCCCGGTTTTTTGCCCAGCCACACCTATTCCCCACAGGTGTAAGGTGGGGGGCATAGATGTGTTAGGGGGGGATGGGTGGGACCCCCCACCAAAATGACAAATTTTAAATTTATTTTAAAGCATTCTCTTTCCTATAGAAGAATTAGTTACGCCTTCCTGAAGCATACGCAAAAATTTTAAAATTTGGTTAAAATGTTTTATCCCCGCTCTAGTGGACCCAATGTGGGGGGAAAACATGGTCAAATTTTTTTACTGGGTGTACGCAGGGGAAAACCACTATTGCCATGTGATAGAGCAAGTCAAATTATGCCCGCATGCCAATTTATAGTAGCCAAAGTTTGATAGTTGGTTAGGTATAGACTTGCAAACTTTCGAAAATCCTTAGCATTTTGGCCAATTTTGGGAGGTCAACTTTGGTCAAGTACTGTACTTACAGAATCAAACTTAGAAACCAATCTGGTACTGTAGGGTATACTTCTAGACTTGCTCTTCCTAATGGGCTATACTAGGCAGCTGCAACTGCTATGGTTGGGGAGTAGGCGACCATGTCTTTTCCCCTTCTTTTCCGTCATGTTTTCCCCCCTTCTGACTATATATAGTACATTTCATGAAATCCAGCACTTGACGTAATTTTCAAATTGGCGAAAACAACAAAATGTCGCGAAGTAATAGCGATTTTCGACAAAGTTGGCGAAAACTCCGAACAAAGCTGGCGAAAAAACAAGAATTGTCGCCAATTAAACAAGACTTTTCGCCAATTTTGGCGAAAATTGCCGTAACTCAGGGTATTTTTTACAGGGGGGGGGGGGGCGGGGGCCCCCGAAATCGACCTCCCCCCCCCGAAATCGCCCCCTCCCGGGATTTTTGCTTCCCCCCCCCCCCCGGAATTTGCCAAAAATAGGCCAATCTTCAAAAATTTTCCGGCTTCGCCGGCGATTTTTTCGTAAAAATAGCCATTTTTAGCTTAAATCCTGGCATTTTTGAGAACTTTTTGCGTCTCACCATGCAAAATACGCCAAAAAATACCATTTTTTGGCTCATTTTTGCAAAAAATTCGTGCCCCTCCCGACACTTTCTCCCCCCCCCCCCCCGGGCCCGGGCCCCCCCCCCCCGAAAAAAAAATCCCTAAAACATACCCTGTAACTTCGCGATATTTCGCCAATTTGGAAATTACGCCACCAGTCTTGGATTTCATGAAATGTACCGTAGTGTCAAATTGTTTCCCTGTTTGGTTGTTACCAAATTTTTCAAAAAAATTGGGTGGTTTCCCCCAAAGTGGGTTTCTCCCCGCCACATTCTGGCTTTTTCCTACAGGGGGGGGGGTGGTGGGGGGCCCCCAGAAATTCGTTCCCCCCCAGACTTGGGTCGCCCCCCCAGGATTCGGGCCTCCCCCCCCAGAACTCTAAAATGCCCGGAAAAATAGGGTTTTGAGGGCAAATTTTGAAAAAATTTTCCGGCTTCGCCGGATTTTTACTCATTTTTAAACATTTTTAGCTATTGTAAGCTTAAATTTAAGTAAAAAATAGTTAATTTTTAGCTTAGCAGCAAAAAATAGCTATTTTTAGGCATTTTTTGAACAAATTTTCCCCCCCCCCACAAATCCGAGCCCCCCAGCCCTGGTGGGCCCACCAGCCTTCCCCCCCAGAAATTATTGCCTAGGAAAAAGACAGACAGTTGGCAATGTGCCCGACTAACGGTGCATCGGATCGGATCGATTTGGTCTTTGCTGTGTGCAAAGAGGAAGACTTGCCATCATTGCAGATATTTGCAAAACTTTTCTAGCCCAACCCAGTCAAAAACTACATTGATCCAAACTTTTGCAAAATTTCGGCATGGTTGCACCAAAAAGTCGGTCATTTTTAAAATGTCATACAATGAGCAGGAGTGAACCAAATGACTTGGTCTTTGCACACGTAGCGCTTTCTGCTGCTATGTTTTGGAGCTCATAGCTCCATCCCTTGGTCCAGGAGACGGGTGGGTTTTCCACCAAAAGGGGGTGGGTTTTTCAATCCGTGGCTGTACAGTTTTTAAAATTTCAGATTTTTGAGAGCCCCAAGCCAGATTTGTACTTTTTACTCCCCCTCCAACCCAAACAGGTGGTACACCTATGAGGGGTACGCATATGTAAGTAGGTGTGTATATACCACCTGTTTGGGTTGGGGGCATAGTTTCACCAGGGGGGGCACCCCCGCCCCCAAAATTTTCGACCAACTTTACCCCCTCCCAGAGTTTTTTGACTTTCCCTCCCCCGCCCACTTTTGGTTACTCCCCCGAACCCCCCAGCACTTTTTGTGACCAAAAAGTTAGCTAAATTTTGCCAAAAAATGGTTATTTTTTAAAAAATTTTCCACAAATTTTGGCTTAGAATCGCTTTAAAGCGGTGTGATAACGCCTAAAACGATAAAAACAAGTCTTGATGCGTTAAAATACAGAAAATTTTGTGTTTTTATGCCATTGTTTGAATTCCTGAGGTCTGAATTTGGGGGGGGGGGGGGTTGGAGGGGGTACTCCCCATCACATTTCGGGAGTCGACCGCCAAATTTTCGAAGTTTACCCTCCCCAACCAAATTTCGCTGATGGAATTTTTGGTGGTTGGGGGGTGTAAAAGACAAAACTCTCTCTTGAGGTGGCCAAAAACGGAGATAATTATAACAAAAAGTACTCCAAAAATTTTCTGCTTAAAATGGCCCTTTTTCGACATAAAATGTATATATATATATATATACTATCGACAAAGCAACAAAATACTCTTTCTTTCTAACCAATTTTTCTGGTTTTTCGTTTGGGGGGGGCGAAACCACAAAACTCCAAAAAACGCCTCGCCTCCCCGGGGGGGGGGGCCCCCCCCCCACCCCAAACCCCCCCCACCCCAAAATCCCATTTCTTTTTCCCAATTTAAAATTTTCCTCCCCCGTTTTTCAATTTTTTTCTAAACACCTAAAATTTTCTTTTTTCGCTTTAGCAGTTTTACCAAACCCCAAAAATTTGAAAAAACTTCCAAGTTCCCCTCTTTGGGTGGCCCCGGGGCCCCGGACCCCGCCGTCGGCGCCCCTTATCCTAATAGCTACACACATATACGTAGATATATACACGTATATATATGTATACTAGGGATCGACCGGAACTCCAAAAAACCGGAACCGGAACCGGAACCGGAACTGGCTTTAAAAAACCGGAACCGGAACCGGAACCGGAACCAGCTCTTTAACACTACAAAAATCGAAAATTTTTTCTGACGTTTTGGACAATTTTTGCACAATTTTTCGCTTTTTTGTAGTTACTAGAACATTGTAATAACGTTTGAATTATATTTTATATAGTTATTTCAATGCAGGAACATGAAATTTGCAATTTATTAAGAGATTTTTGTCTTATAGCATAGTTAAACGTTACTACATTATAGCTTTAAAATTAAAATTTAAAATTTAAAATGAATTATACACGGTATGAATATGCTATAGTTATATTATTCGAGCACATTTTCGATGAATAAGCAGCATCTATATTTTTACATTCTATATACGAATTTCGATGAATAATTTAATCGAATGCAAGTTGACTTTTAAAGATTTACTGGCAAATAAAATTTAATTTCTTAAGTAGTTAAGCTGAATTTTCAATTAAGCAAAATAAGTAATACGTAGTTTAGCTGAATTTTCAATTAAGCTAAATAAGTAGATAGAAACTGATTCCACGAAATTTTTGCGAGCACCAGAAACTGCTCTTACAGCTTTCGGCAAAATAAGTCAGAAACATGTTTAGTTTTTATCTGGCTTGTCTGATAATTTCTAGTCATAATCAAAAAGTTCATTTAACTTTACTAGAGCGCTAGGAAAAGTTGCAGCATTTTCAAAACCCAAAATAAAAAATAATGATGCCATTTACAGTTTTAGAAAACAAAAGATATTTATTACCATTTTAGTTTACTTTTACTCTCTGTGTACTTCAGACAAAATTTAAACTTTTCTGAAAAGTACTGTTCTTGTACAAATTCCGTATTGTAAAATCTAATCTGGTTATAAACTTAGATAACATCAGCTATACAAAATTGGACTTGTTTAGAACATCGGCTTTTAATTCCTTAGCTTGTTATTACATCTCAGTATAATTACTTTGTTATTGGAGTTTTCTGATTAAAATGCAAATGGTTGAAATATATATACAAATTTTCATCCATTAAGCATATATATATATATAAGCCAAAAGTATTTTTCACAAGTTTCAAAGAAAGTCGAAATGCACAATTTCTCCAACTTGAATTAAACGAAATTTCTTCCTTTCGGCTAGCTTCATCAGGATTTTTAAATTTTAAATGACGTTTCTTCAAAAGATTTTTAAAAACCATTGCTATTTGTTCCATCCATAATTTTTTAGTAATTCTGTTGATCTGCGCACTGGATTAATTACTAAACAAAGAGCAATAAACTTACGTAGTCCATATTTAAAGTCCAGTCTCGATTTAAACAATTAAAAAGATTAAATTTAAGCTAAAACTGACATTTGATTATACAACAGCGCACTCTATAATTTTGAAATAGCATAGGTCGACGGTAAGGCTTCAATAATTTCAATTCAGCATTAGGTATCTACTACCTTTACCACTACTTAAATTTAAAAGTTTCGGCGGTCTTGTCACAAGACTCTTGTGCTATCTAATCTGAGTTATTAAGTATTATTTTTGTTTTATAATATATTAATATTCATAACAACAATACAATAGACATTATTATTACAAATTCGAAACATTCTAAGTAATGCAATAGCGCCGCAGGCGAAAATTTTTGAATAAATCATATTCTGGTTATAAGAGAATCGCAGTTTTTCAAAAAGTTTTAAAGAAGTTTGATAAAATTTTTGAAAATTTTAATAAAATTTTGCTTTTGATAATAGGCTAAAATTGGTTCCGGTTCCGGTACGTTTTCAAAAACCGGAACCGGAACCGGAACCAAAAAGTACCGGAACCGGAACCGGAATTCCGGTCGATCCCTAATGTATACATATTATATATACGTATATATAATAGTTATATAACTACAAAATATGTTAAAAGCTTTTGTATGCTTTCAGATATTGTATAACACCACTACATACGTTTATACGTACTTTAACGTCTTCTTATATACTCTTGTTGGAATGAATTATCTTGGCGCGATGAGTTTAAGTTGTCGGGCGATAGCACGGTCGAGCACTTCCTTGATGAGCAGATCTACAACTGCTACTCGTTCTGCGTATGACTCCCCAGACTCGAGAAGTGGCAGCGAATTTCGCGAAGGTGCTGGACAGTCTAGAGAGCAGTGTAAGCGGTATAGTATATACTTATTATAGGGGGGCGCGAGAGCGACCCCCTATAATATGGGTGTAAAAGGCGCTGCGCGGCCCTTTGAGACTCGTTCGAGCACCGTGCCAGCTCAATACTGAACGAAACTCGGCAAGTTTGGTATCGTTGGAATCTACACGACGAGTACAACACGTTGCAAAAAAGTTTTGGTCAAAATTTTCAACTTTGAAAATTTTCGCTTCCGGACAAGTTAGGTCCGTTTGTTTTTTTTCTGTGTAAGTCACGCTTGGAAAAATGCAATTTTGTGCAGAGTGTTTGAAAGATGTGGACGTTTTCAGCCGGAAAGGTTTATATTTTCTGAATGCCGATATGGTCCCATGTGCCCCGCGCTATATTTTTTCGCTGTCCGGCCCGGCATGCCACCTGTGCGGCCGGCCAAAAGTGGCCAAACGGCGTTTTTGGTCAAAAAAGGCCAATTTTGTGTCACGGCCACAGGGCCCAGGGAACAAGTTAGAGAGACGCGACTTGCTGCATAAGAAACTTTGGGATGGGTAGCGTGTCATAACGTTGGCCGATTTTTGATTTAGGTCCTGGACCGTTCTGGCGGCCGGTCCAAATTTAGTCGGTCCAAACGGCCATTTTCGAAAAATTTCTAAGTCCCAACTCTACAGAAGATAGTCAAAAATAGGCCTAAATATGCTGTTTTGAGCCATTTAGTGGGACGCATATAAGGGTTATTGGGGTCGCTGAACACGATGAGCATAGGCGCAGCGCTGTGCGGTGCTGCTATCGTGCTGTACTATTATGCAGCAACCATAGCACGCTGTCTGTAGACTTACTGTAAACGGCTAAACATATGAAACTTCGTGAAAATTGTGTCTGGAGAAAGGGGTACTGTAGCTATGTTAGTTGGTGCACTCTCTAGCTTCCACCGTGCTGTATGTGCTGCCCCAAACACAGCACAGTCGATAGCAAGTTATTCATTCGTCACTGGTATTTGAAATTCGGCATACAGATAGATTAGGAGATGACAAACTATTATAGATACGTTTCGTATACTTACTACGATGTTACTATGTGGTTGCGCTGCAGTGCAGTGCCATGCACAGCACGGCCTATAACTAACTACAGATAAGTTGCAATCGTCCAAAATTTTGCATGCAAGTGCGGCAGAGTATTGCAAATGGTGCCGTCTGAGTTTCCTTCACCGACAGTAAAGTTTGTATCTAGTTGCGCTACAGTACAGTGCTGCTGAAGTACAGCACGGCCTATAACTCGCTACAGGTAAGTTGCAATCGTACGAAATTTTGTATAAAAGTGCGGAACAGCATTGCAAATCGTGCCGTATGAGTTTCCTTCGCTGGTAGTAAAGCTTGCATCTGGTTGCGCTGTAGTAGAGTGCTGCTGAAGTACAGCACGGCCTAGAACTAGTTACAGATAAGTTGCAATCCTCCGAAATTTTGCACACAAGTGCGGCAGAACATTGCAAATCGTGCTGTATGAGTTTTCTTCACAGACAGTAAAGTTGGGATCTGGTTGTGCTGCAGTAGAGTGCTATATGCTATATACAGTAACTAAAACTATTGCAGCCATGGGCATATACTGGATGTTGGATTTCTGTCAAAAGAGAAAAGGGAAGAAATTGGAACTTTTCAAGCTTCTTTGTTCTGTACCTTCGGTTGACAATTAATGATTGGCGGAATTTTTAAAGTTTCTTTCACACAGCTTTATCGTTTTTGGTTTTTACTGAGAACCTTAAAAATGAAATAGGACAAGAATAAAAATGCTCCGGTGGAGCATTAAAAATGCAATATGGGTGACATTAGGTTGTAAATGGACAGAGGACTAGGTTTTAAAACGTTAATATGGGAGGGGCAGGTTGTAAATGCCAGGAGGACTAGGTTAAAAGCGCACTAATATGGACCAGCTTCGCTGAACAACCCATATTCGCGGTCACTCATGCTCCACTCCACATGACGTGCAGCGAGCGGGACGATTTTGAAATATTAAAGCTGATTTCAAATAAACAATGCAGTTCTGGTAGAAAGGTGTTCAAGGTATTTCTTCTGCACTGTCAGCGCAGAATCTTGTATGTATTAAGTTGACGCGAAAAGCAGTTGACATCATGTATGTGTATTATATATTAAGTTGTATAATAAGGAGAACCACTACATTACACTTGCAGGCCATGCTGACAAATCGTACAATTTTCCGAAGAACTGCCGATAGCAACAGCAAGCAGCAGCCGATAGAAACTGGGCAATTTTCGCGAATATGGGTTGTTCAGCGAAGCTGGTCCATATTAGTGCGCTTTTAACCTAGTCCTCCTGGCATTTACAACCTGCCCCTCCCATATTAACGTTTTAAAACCTAGTCCTCTGTCCATTTACAACCTAATGTCACCCATATTGCATTTTTAATGCTCCACCGGAGCATTTTTATTCTTGTATAATGTATACATATCCTTACTAAACAGAAGCAAGGCTTACAAAACAACGATAAATGAAGGTGAAGAATTGTACGTGCATAAATGATAATAGGAAAAATATGAAAACGTGAACATCCAGAGGAAATCCAACAGCCCTTTCATAACGCGTTTCTAGACGTCGATGGTGTGTTGGACTTTCGGACAAGGGGAAATTTTCCTGCGAAACTCGTGTTATATAGTAGCGTTCCAATCTTTCTGGACAGCGGAACCCTTTCAAATCGCACGGGAAATTTAAAAAAATTGTTACGGCAAGAAAAATCTCGTCATTCTGGTTCGGAAAAAATATATATATACTTTTTATGGTAGCTATCTTGAACTACTTTTGAGATAAAAAGAAAACAATTTCGCTTTCTACTTGTTTGGTCTGACTTTGGACAATTGTGGTATCGTTGGAATGAGCAAGACCAGTACGACAGGTTGCTTGGTCAAAATTTTCAACTTTGAAGCTTTTCGCTTCCAGACAAGTTTGGTCCGTTTTTTCGTGTAAGTCACGCTTGTAGAACTCTTTTCTTCTAACTCACAAGCTGAACTGTCTGGACATTTTTATCCGATGAAGTTAAGAATCTTCTGAGAGCACAATGTGTTAATGTACCTGTTTGTTTGACAGTTTTGGCTACGGAGCCTTAGTCTCAACCTTAACTTTACATATCTCAACACGCACTAATATATAGTAAACTTTTCTGCGGAGCGTTTTTGTTACTTGTGTCTAATCATAATTTTATGCAAAGGTTTCCTTGCTTTTAGCTATCAATCGCGTAACTTTGCTGGGACGCGTTGGACGAGATGCAGAATTGATTCAGGCAGTCAGTGGGACTAGTTCTTTTGTTACGTTTCCGTTAGCAACAAACGACAGATTTGTTGATCGATTAGGTATGCTTCATTTTCTAGCTTGTTATATACGTAATCATTGTGTTCTGCAAAATGTTGGAATAGCTATTACGACGTCTAGACTGGAAGCGTTGTTAGTTACGTAGGCGTTGCTACTGTCTACTGCTACTGCTACAAGTTATACTGTCTAGTCAGTCTGTTTTTGAAGACTTGAACCATTATAAACTAGGGTTGTGCGGTTAAAAAATTTCTTGTGCCGGTCTCTGGCTCGGTCCGAATTGTTTCTTCAGTTTAGGCCCGGCCCGAAGCCCGAGACCCGAGTGTCCGGAGCCGATTACGGTCCGATCAGCCAGAGTGGCTAGAACCAAAATATGTCTCAGACAGACCATTTCCCGGACCGAGTCATGGACCCTTGCTCAGGGCCCGCCCGACAGACAAACGATGAGGTCCAAACTACTTATGGTTGTGGCCACTAGCGTAGCCAGAAAAAAATTTCGGGGGGGGAATGCAAAATTTTTCCGGGGGGTCTGGGGGGCTAAGCCCCCCACAAGCAGAAAAAATTTTATATTTCGTGACCTTCGTGGAATTTTTACAGAGCATTCGTTGAAATTACAATAATATTTAAGGCACAATGCTTGTTTATGCACCCAAATGATGCAGAAGGTGGTCAAAGTACACCAATAAGGGCAATTAGTACTCATTTTTTAGTGCGAAACACGTATTACAATGGTATAATACACATAGTTCGAAGGCATATGGTATAATACACATACACGCCGAAGGCGCGAAGATTTTTTTGAAAAATAGGCGTTTACATACGTGCAGGAAAAAATTTCTGGGGGGCAACACCATTTCGGGGGGGGAATTCCCCCCATTCCCCCCCTGGCTACGCGCCTGGTTGTGGCCAAACCAAGGGCCCAACTTACACGACCAAGCCAAATAGGTCAAGGTGGTAGAAAAGACTCAGTGATATAAAATATAACCGTAAAGCGCCACTCTACTTCGATACCTCAGTCCTACGACCAACCGAACTATTCAATTTAGTCAAGCAAAGTTGGTCTAAAATTCAACAAGGTCCAAAACATCGCGCCCCCTATAATTACATAAAGCAGTAAAGCCGTATGAGTCAAAAATACCCGAAAGGGATCCAGCAACTTAAGTCCTCTTTGTGCATTGATTTTCCTTTTAGGCAGATCAGCCATCATTTGCCAAAAATCTCCAGCAAAAGAAACCAACACTAACAGGACTGTAACGGTCGCTAGCAATGCGCTTGTGTAAATATATACACAGTGAGATAGTTAAGTCCAGGACTGACCCTAGCAGCAGCTTCTCGGAAATCAGTAATTCCCGGATACGCATTGTACAGACAGCAGTAACTGCCCGAACGGCGCGAGCGGCCCGACAGAAGTCGGATCAGCAGAAGTTTTCGGTTCGGACCGTAACATTTTATTTTTATTTAGCCCGAAGTCCGATTCTCGGCCCGAGCACAACCTTATTGTAAACAACTTGTTTTATATGCATGTGTTAAGGCGAGTCGAAATCGATTGCAGAATGGCACAGACTTGTGAGCTTTAATCCAGGGATGCACGACTACTTGCTACGGAGAGTCAAACGAGGGTATGTTTTGTTTTCCTTAAAACCTTTCTCAAACTTATTTTGTCTGCTTAGGTTAACCGTTACGCACTTCTGTGATTGGGACTTACGTTCGATGACATTGCACATGTTCCTACACGATATAACAATTATTTTTCTTGTCGTTAAGATTCAGGGCATTTTTTAGGGATTTTTTCGGGGGGGGGGCGGTTTCGGAGAGGGGGATTTTTTCGGGGGGGGGGGCGGTTTAGGAGAGGGGGATTTTTTACAAAAATGAGTTGGTATTTAGTGGCGTATTTTGGTGCTGTGGTGGGCAGGCGCGTAGCCAGGGGGTTGGGCAGGGGGGCGTGCCCCCCCCCCGAAACCAGAGACAAATTTTCCCAGAAAATTGCACCCACGGCGCTCATTTTACATCAAACTACACCCAAAACACTGACCTGCACTTGGATCTGGCGCTAAACAGTTTGTTACAGGAAAAATATAAAAAACATTTTTGGCTTGCCCTCCCCCTCAAAATTTTTTCCTGGCTACGCTAGTGATGGTGTTGTAGAAGAGGCGAGTTCCTGTAAAAACGAAAATTTTTCAAAGTGGTCAAATTTGATAACAATCGAAAGCCCTAAGTGAGTTGAGCAAATTTTGTCATAGAACTGCATTCCGAAAGTGGCTGTAGAGTGCAGTGGTGGGTTGGAGATGGGGGACTTCGTTAATGATGAGCACCGGATAATTTTCTATACCCGGATATCCGCCTATTCCAAACTTATGTTCAAGAAAATTTTTCGATTTTACAGTTAAACTTTAAATTTTCTGTCAATTTTTCGGTACTCTGTGAATTTCTATCATACAGTCAAGCCATAACCTTGGTTTCAAAAATAATTTCAGAGAAATTTTTGAAAAATATTTTGGAATTTTTGGCAAAAATTACCTAATTTTTCATTACTTTGTCTGAAGATTATCCGGATATCCAGTGCTCATCACTAGCCTTCGTAAGTTGTTAAGTGTAAGTAAGTGTCAGTTAAGGTAAGGTAAGTGTAAGTTAAGGTCGTTAGTCAGTTAAGTGTTAGCAGTTATGTATAAAGTGCAGAGCTACGTCTCAGCTGCCAGAGCGCCAATTGAGCCTACTAGGGACTCATATTAGCTCATATTAGCATTTTTTAAACTTGTTTTTGTTTCTTTATTCTCACACCCGGAATTTTTCATAGACCAACATTCACACATATTATTATATAAAGCTATTTTCTGCGTTTTACTACTTGTGTTATAGATGCCGAGTGTTTGCCGAAGGCAGAATTAAGCCGCATGTTGTCAACAACGTGCAGAAGACCTCAATTCGTATTGGTAAGTTTTCTGTTCTATTTTTATGCCCTTACAACACTTTCACTAAATAAGTTTACAGGCATTCAAAATTTGTAATTATAAGGAAACTAAAAAATGCCCAATTAAACCTTTTCTTCAGAAACAATGCTGTCATACAAATGCGAATGTTGCACTGTTGAGAAGTGATCAGCTCCTTTTCTTGTTGCCACCTTATATACGTTGCTTCCCTGACTTCTATATATCCGATTCTATGATTTTGAGTTCCCGATTTTTGTGGTACATTCCACATTTATGTACGTAGAAATATAGTCAGTCGGGAAAAAAGCCACGTCAAAATTTCGGGAAAAAAGCCACACCCGCCCGCCGTAGTCTAACGGGTAGAGCTCACTATTAGATACACTAAGAATTATGAGTACATAAGACTGTATGGAAAATCCTAGAATATTTTGGTATAAGCGCATAAATCAATAGTACGTACGTATGTCGGGAGCATTTAAAGACATCGAGAGAAACAGAATTAACTACCTACACCTATTGAAAGGTTATTTCATGCAATGCATTCACTATTCTAGTACTGAGAAAATACTTTTTTCGTTTCGATTAAATTATTGTACAAATGATTTTACCCATTTTATACACATTCATGTTATGGTTTATTGCTAATTTAGCCGTTTTCCTTTTTAGAGAGGGTGATTGTCGTCTCCACACCTAATCGTGAGAGTGCTTCAAGTCTTGAGGATGACCTCGAGTTTTCTGGATCACCTGAACTCGATGAAGATGCTGATCGAAAGTTTGCTGGACAAAAGTCACCTTTTTAGTAAACTGACAAATTTTGTTTTTTAGTTTTCCTTGATAGTCGTGTTTTTAAATCATTGTTGACGTTAATGCTTTATTGTTTTCTGAATAAATTTTTTAAGATTGCCTTTGCGTTGTAAACACTGATCCAACAGAGATCGCCCTCCGCGTGCACAGTGCCAGCAGACACAAGTTGTTTTACCTTTGCCTAGTTAGCGTGCAGTGACCACTGGTAATAGGATAACTCGAAATGAGTATAGTAGGATTCAAACTGAAAATTCCGACGCAGGAGTAGCAGTTTTTCTATTATTTTTTCCACTTAAGACACTACAGCCGTTTGTATTCTCTTATTTCATCCTTTTGATAGGTGGATTGCATACAAAACATTACCAGGCCAATGTTTTCGAAACAGCCGAAGCAGTTTAGAATTAATATGTAGAATTGTACTCTTGGTAGAATCTACCATTTTTCGTGCACTATTCGCTTTGAAAGTGCAAGGATGGACCTATGTAATAAATCAGCCATCGGTACAGCTTATGTTACAGTTCCCATTTATTTATGGAGTGGTCATTTCTGAAATTGTCCTAAATTTTACTCAATTGTCTACTTCCAGACCGCTCACCGAAGCTAAGCAGATTTTAGTACAAGTATAAACTGATTTTCTAGTGTCACATGCCTACCCAAAACTAACTTAGAATCAGACGTGTTAGAAGATTCTTACAAAACAATTACCAAAAATTCACGGACGGGAAGCAGACTAGCCATTACAAGTTTTACAGATTGAGTAAAATTCAGGCCAATTTTTTTATTCTTATTATTTTTTGTGATTGAAGGAATTTGAATTGTTTTTGATGACGGGTCATCATGAAGACGAATGAATAAGTTTGCAAACTTTCTGCAGAATGTCGTCCGATGACTCAAATTGGTGTGCAGCGCTACCCTCCCGTACACCAGTTTAAAATTTGTTTTCGGAAAAACCCAGAGCGGATCAAAGAAGAGTAAGGGATGGATCAGGAAAGAAGTACTCCACCCAAGGATCATGACTCAAAATGTTTTGGGTCCAGCTCAAGCAGTGAGTCTGCTGAGGTACATACGTTAATGATTAATCAATCAGTATCGGATAGCTTTCCTTCACATAGGACCTCATTAGCCTTATTCTTGATTAAACTGGAACTTTAACTTGAAACAGCCATTTTTATTTTGTTTGAAAAATCAGAGTAGGTTTCTTCTCTTCATCACGTTTCCTTGTCACAACAAGAGTATTAGCACCAGCAGAAGACTAACACTGCCCGTTAACGCTTCTTATTTGTTGCAGTTAACAGTAGTCTATATATGGAATTATCCCATCTTTTCTGTTACCGTGACGAAGACCGAAGACCCAGTGAGCAAGACCTTAGTATGGAAGACCCGTTTTGATGAAAACTAAGAATTTTACTCGTCATAACCAACTTGTTAGTTGAACTTGGTAAAAATAAATAGAGCATTTATGCTTGTAAGTAAAGACTCATCGTTTATACATAACTTCAGTCAGTGTTTATTTTATGCTCTAATTAATAATAATTAATTAATAATTTATGATGAAGATTATAGTTTGTAAGCTGTGAATTGCATGACTTGTTTAGATGTCGCGTTCAAATGATATTTTTAGCTAAAATTGAATCATAAGTTGTATGAAAAGGAATGAAGAAAGAGAAACATGTAATCTTTCTTTCAATAGCTTTCTCTTCTTAACACTCATTTTTGGACTTAAAGAGATTTTAAATTGTGAATGTTAAGATGCGTTGCCTACCTGCTTATCAGAAACTTTAATGATTCTCCCATGTTGTAATTAACTAAGTGAGTGTTGGTTTGACCGCTGAGAAATATTTTCTACCTCATTGTATCTACTATATACTTAACTCAGAACACAGCTCTCCTGTAGATGTATATATCTGCTCTGGTAAACTTAGCTTACATCACTTAATCAATAGGCATGTATACGTAAGAGGTTTTCTTTTCCACTCTAATTCCACCTGTTTTGTAACAGCCGCCAAGCGAGTCCCTCTCATTCATAGTTAGGTCTGGTCGCGTGGTAACTAAAGTTCCATGTGCTCCAAGAGGTTTCTATGATTTCCTGCGCGGCGTATATATCTGATACACCTTGACAGTTTTTGAGACCTATTCTTTTGGTCTGACTTTGCTCATAAACGGGAATACAGCTCTTTTATTGACATGAGTAGAATAAGCCAACAGAATCTCACGCATGTTGCATAATTTTAGTATTTCTTGGAGATCTCTGCATTTTTATGCTGCCACTTTTAATTTTTAAGCATTATTTTATTAGTATTTAGACTCAGCGAAATTGATTAGACTAGTCTTTTATTTTCTGAAAGTTGAGTTAGGGAAACTTTTCCAGTTGAAAGAATTAATTCGTTGTTACATTGACGGATTTGATTTGGTTGCTATGATTTGAGAAACTAACTTTCCAAACAGTTTCAGTTTATGCTAATTTATGTAATTGCTTTCTCTACAAGCTTATACATGGACATTGGACACTTACTTTTGGTTGGCTACATAATGTTGGCTAACTAATTTAGTCTGGACTCTATAGTCTGATTCACATTCGTAATGCATAAATCCCCCTCTTAGAGCTCTTGGTTCTAACTTTTGTGTCATCTAGATTTGCGATTTAGGCGAGAATTGTGTGAAATGAAACTTTTATTGCGTTTGCCTAAAACTCGCCGAGTTCTAGTTTGAAAGCGTAGCGTTATAAAAGTTATATCTATCTCCTATTACATCTATGCGAATCCATAAATTTCTCTTACTCAGTTACAGTATCGATATGCCCGGGAACATTGTGATTTGGGATCCCAACAGAATTTGGGATCTGTATACAACTTTCATGCAACAGGCCCTTGGAATGAGCACCTGGAAAGATTGTCGTCTGTCGTGCTCTGTTGCACACGATAGATGCTTTGCCTCCAAACATGCATGAAATGTGTTTGAACTGAGGACTAATAAAATGAAAGTGCTAAAATATGCGAACATTATTTCTACAGTCTTAGTGAAAATTTTCCTACAGGGCACTTTGTCTAAATGGCTTGCTTTCTCTACAGCTGAGTTACTGTGAGCAAAGTTTTGACACGAGGGTGAATATGGCTTTCTATAAGTTTTAAGGCAACTGCAGTATACCTCTAATAACGAGCCGGCTTAGTGGAACGCAGTGTCGCAAATTATCAAAAGAAGCCGAGACTATCCCCGAAGTTTTTGTCTTCATCAGTACCGCTTTGTGTCACGAAAATCCTGAACTTAGGTATGTGTTACCTAGAAACCAGGGAAAGTAGAACTCAGCAAGCCTTTTCTTCTATCTGCGTCCTGTCTTATCTTAAACTCTTAGATAATATTATGATGTACCTTTCTTGGCATCATGCTGTGCCCCAAGTATTATTTGTGATGTGATAGAATGATGCTTCGTGGATGTATTCCTAATGGAGGCTCGTCATAATGCCTATTATCATAGCGCTTAGCATGGCTTGATAGTCAAGCCGTTCTCAAATATTAGGTGAGTTTTTCTTAAAACGAACCAAAAATTATTTATAGACAGTTAAATTTCTGTGATAGACGTGTGAAATTTTTAGAGTGCTTTTAGCCCTGTGCAAGGTAGAACTAACATATATATTAGAAGCGGTTGGCTGCTCTAGAGTTCCTATATCAGTGCTAATCTAAGCTCCAACAAATTATGAAAAATATCATCACCATTTAGCCCTGTTTTAGGTACAATTGGAAAGCAATGGGTGCCTGAAATTTGCCGCATGGCGGAGGAGCCACTACTGCCATGGCGAATAGCCACATGGCTCGCTTGCTTCCTAAATCTCACTGCCATAGTTGTTGCTCACAGCTGCATTACTGTCCAGTCGGATGCTTGCATCAGGACATGGGTGCTCAAAACGCGCGTCAAGCGTCAACTGCCATCGCCTATGATGTCCATGGCCTCCGTTCACGTCAACTCAAGTCAGTCAAATGTCACCATACGTCAGATCATAAATATCACCTCCCACGAGTCTATAGTGGACATTGTTGAACCAGAGCAGGCTGTCAAGGTGATTTCTGGTGAATCCAATGTCAGAATACATCCAGAAGAATCCTATGTAAATATAACGGTCGCCAGCCCCAGAATCTATGTTAATAACAGTCAAACTACAGTCATACAGATGAATACAACCCAGTCAGAACTGTATGTCAATAAGAATAGAGTCCCGCCGGGGTCAACTGAAACTGAAACTGAAACTATCATTGCTTCTGGACCTACAAATTTGGCAGTACAAACGGAGATAGCTCAAATCATGGCCGATGCTCCGGAACAGTCCTTGGCGACCCTTCAGTCCTGGAATACCGCTGGGATAGTTGATGTGATTGAGATTCGTTCTGAGCGAAATCAGCAAGGTTTCAGAGATTTGTTTGTGAACGCGTTTACCTCACAGGCCACCTCGATTATTCAGTTGTTTCGCAGTACAGTTCGAATTCGCTACGCTGATACTATCACAGAGGTTAGCACGGTTGATAACACTGTTACTGTTTACACTGGAACCTATCGTATAAAAGTCACCACCCTAATGTCTCCATTTAGCATTCGACTGAGCAACGACCGTTTGGTTGTAATGTCTGACAATGCAACAGTGACTGTTCCTCGTCAGCAGCGCAACATTACTGTACAGACTTTACAACCGTCCTTTATGAGAGTTTTGCCAGAAGGTGGAACTCTGTCCACAACCATAGGCGGAGATTCAGCCAGCGCCAGTGACATTCTGCAGATCGATGCAACTTCGGATCGAGTATTCCTGCAAGTACTGCCGGATACCACTCAAATTCTGGGGGAGTTGATAGCCACCAAAGCTCTCATTACTAGTCGACAGACTAAGGTCTCAGTTTCCACTGCCTTGGGTCGTCTTGATCTTTTGGGAGGTCGACCCTTTATAGATATTTTGACTGGAAATACCAGTATTCAGATTGACCAGGCACCCTCTCCCGACTTTCCACCTTTTCCGTCTTTAGGTGTCTCCTCGTTCATTAGGACATTGGAACCCCCTTTCCCCGTTTTCCCTCCTCCTCCCATAACCAATCGCCCGGTTATCGTTTTTACACCTGTACCCTTACCTGTGGCAACCACCATTCCGGTTGCCGTACCAACAACAACAACTACTACTACTGCTACTACTACTACTACCGCCACAACCACACTGCCAACAACGACACCCACACGGGTGCCCACGGTGGCTAAAACTACTTCACCCCCTCCCACATCACAGGGACCAACTACTTCAGGTTTGGACTTGGAGAACTTTTCACTAGTTGAAGGTAAGACTACACTTGCACCACCGCAGAGTCAACTGAACACTAGCACGGCAGCCATTGCCATAACTCAACTACTAACCATTGCACCACTCACTGCACCCACAGCGACTGCAACTGCAACAACAATCATTGGGGTTGCAACAACTACGTACACAACGACGCAAGAGCCTGCAGCAAGTCCCTTTGTTTCTAGCTTGACCACAACAACAAATCCCAATGCGGCTGGAGTATTAGAAACTACGTCTACATCTGTAGGAGAAGTTCGACCTGGTCAGGAAACAACAACTTCGGCCCTTGCTGAGGGTGGTGCTGATCTGACTACAACTACTCCTGCCCAACCTATCGGTCCCGGTGGAATAGGTGCCCTGTTTCCTGGGCTGGAGCCTGAGCCTCCGCCGACACCTCAGTCTTTGGGGGTTCTGAGTCCGGGAACGATGGAGGTTACGATAGAAAACGGTGGTCCAGGTGGAACAACCAGCAGTCAGCTGGAAACGTCCGCGGCCGTCATACCGGAACCGCAGTCAACGACGGAACCAGGAGTGTCCGAACGAGATCTTCCTGATCAGTCCTCAGTAGCGCCTTCGGAGGAAAGTCCTGGTCTGACTCCACCTGGGATCACTTTAGGCCAGCCTACGTTGCCCTCGTCCGTCACTGCCAGACCTGAAACAGCAAAAACAGACATTGGCTCGCCGACCACGGTGGCTCAAGCGATCAGTGAGCCGCCACTGAATCAGTCGGCTCAGGGAAATGGAAGTGATGGCGATTTTGTTATCACTCAGTTCTCAGTCCCACCCTGGCCAGACCAGGTGGATACCACTCAGGCAACGATAACAACGGCTCCAGAGAGTGAAACTACCGAAGCGGAGGGTTCTACTACAGCTGACCTTTTAACAACACCGGTGCCGACTGAGGGTTCAAATGCGGGGCTTACGTTGCCTCCCACAGTGCCGGGAGAAGCGGACAGATTTCTAGTACTGTGGTTTGAATTTTTGGCACTGTTGGAACGGTATAATTTAACTGTAGAGGCCAAACCAATATTAGCCAATGGTAGTCTTTCAAGCATATTTGCGTCAAGTGTCGGCGTGGTATCCAGCATTGAAAAGGAGTACATTTCTCTGTTGTATCCTGGGGCTACTTTAACTGGCTTGCTGCGAAATGACAGCTTTGTGGGTCAAATCGGACGCTTGGTGCAAACTTTAAATCTTACAATTTTTCCTTTTGATGAAGGCACATTGACACCGTCACAGCAACGAAACCAAGAACTGCTGTTAACTCTGCTAGAAATTGTTGGTGGGGTTTCGAATGCCAGTTATTATCAGGTGGCTAAACTGGAAACAGAGGTAATGCTAGTTGCCACAGCAGTAGATATTCTGCAACGACTTAATAATTCTGTTAGCTCGATTACGCTAACGCAGTCGCAACGAACTCTATTGCCTATCTTTCTGCGGGTACTGCAAAATATTGTCAACGAATATACGAAGCTAACCGAGGAAGAGATTTCGACACAAGACATCCTGGCGTCTCTGCCGGCAGATTTGTGGAAGAATTTACTGGAGCTTCTAGATCTGTACAGATCTAGTGAACTGACGGCTACTCCACCTGCCGCTGCCAACTTGCTGCCAGATTTGTTGACTCAATTCGCTCAGCTAATAAATCAGCTTGAAGAGCGAATTTCTCAAGTCCCGGCAAACAGAACTGTAATTACTGTCAATTTTGTGATAACGCCTGAAGTTCGTGAAAGACTGAGAACTTATGCACTAGGTCAGCTTCAAAATCCTAACCTACCCGTCTGGCTTAGATCGTTCTATGAACTGCTGGCTCGCGGGGAAGGCTCGGCTACTCTTGATTTGGCACAATTACTACAGAATGCTATCATTTTCGATAATACGGGAGGCAGCGCAAAGCAACTGCTCTTGCTTCTTCAACTACTGCAAAATAGCACCACTGCAACTGCATTTGTGTCGACGCCGCCAACACCGAGTATGCTAGATTCGTCAAGTTTAACAACAACTACGACTGCACCTGCACAGCAATTGAGTACAACCATGATCAGTTACCCTGAACATGTTACGACGGCTGTAGGAAGTAAGAATTTGTCTTGACTGGTTATTTTCTGGCATGAAAAAGTCTCCACTTAAAATGAAAATGGAAACCTTAGAAAAAGATTAACTTGAAAATCAGATAGTTTTAATCTATACAGGCAGAGAAATTGCAGTTTTTAAGACTAGTTGCATTCTCGAGTCATTTACTTATGACTTTAGAAAGAAGTTTGTACTTTCAATTTCAAAACCCTATACACGACATATTTTAGGGCGACCCCGTTGTTTTCAATTGTTTCGGTGTTTACTAACAGGAAATGTGTCTATACTAACGTTTGCCAGAGTAGTGTAATATTTGTGTGTTGTTTGACTAATTTGGGCAGTATTATTTCAGACGAAAACGCATGAGCAAAAAATTTAAAATTACGAACGGAAAGCAGTTTTGACACATGAAAAACAATATTTTAATTTAAAGATTTTGATTATTTTACTCAACTTGACTTTTATAGAAACTATTTTGCCCATGTATGTTTTTCTCTGTGTAATTCTGCCCAGTGAACTTTGCACCAATGCGTGTACTAGTCTTCGTTAGTATTGCACTGTCTCTTGGACCAGTCCATTGTGCTGCAGCTGTGATTTCAGTGAACACCACAACATCACAAGACGGCCGTCTGCCAATACCAGGTACAGTACCAGCCATGGAACAAGTACCCTGGTTTCCCTTTCCAATAGCACCTCCGGAAGGGGCTACCTTGGCAGGGATTCCTGTAATAGGAACTGGGGGAGGGCAGATTATTCCTGGATACTTTCGACCAGGTGACATAGCCATTGTGTTTGAATGAATTTGCTGAACCTTATTTTTAAACGATTGGCTCTTGGTAGTACTAAATTTGTTTCAGTTTTACAGAATTTGCATTTTATACATTTTATTTTGTCTAAATTTGTCTTCAAATGCATGTAATGTTGTCTAAATAGCAAACATTGTGTTGAATAGCGGCTCTCATTGGTAGAAATTGACACAGAGTAGAAACGAATTGTCTCGTAATCTTACATTAAGAATTAAATTTTGCATGCAGTATCGGAGGGTCCGTCAAAAATTCTTTCGGCAAGATTCGAACCAGAAATTGATCGCACCAATCACCACTAACCGTGCATGAAACCCTGTCTTGTATTTTTGCATTGCATGTTTGCACTATGGCATGAAGAACATGGTTATTGATGATTTTGATAAATTTTACAATTTAATACCAAAAGCATTGAGTTTTGGTAGTGGAAAAGTCTTACTAGGAAGCATTGAGTTTTGGTTGTGGAAAAGTCTTACTAGGATTCAAGATTGCTTAATAACCAAGAGTATTGAATTGTATTGTATTGTATTAATTCAACAAACGCAAACAAAAATTATTAGTAACAAACAAGTGCAAGATTAAGCGTGACAGAGTGTGACAGACGTCGCATTTTTAGTCGTCAGCATGCGCATGATCTTCACAAAAACGGCTGGGCCCCCCACACACAACTATATATATATATATATATATATATATGTGTGTGTGTGTGTGTGTGTATATGTATATGTATATGTATATATAAAGTATATGTAAAATAAAAAGTTGGTACGTAACCTAACTTGTTCCTTTCAGATATACGTAGTAGAGATGAGGATTTTGGCTCACGGCTCGGCTCAGTTCGCGAGCCGAGCCGAGCCGGCAACAATTTCTCCCGAGCCGAGTCGGCAACGATTTCTCCCGAGCCGAGCCGGCAACAACTTCTCCCGAGCCGAGCCGAGCCGGAGAATTGGAACTCCGAACCGAGCCGAGCCGGAGAATTGGAACTCCGAACCGAGCCGAGCCAACCAAAAATTGTAATTAGACCAAATTTCCCTGCCAAATTTTCGATCTTATATACACAGTGTTAGTGTCAGTCAGTGAAAACTGTTTTTATTTTTTGAATTTTACGCCCTAATTTTCTGTTTTCTTTAGCTTTCTTGATTCTTTCTTTATTTCTGGATGCCTTCCAAGCGAATTTTTTCTTAATGTTATGCTGACCATGACGTCAACTTGTGTGTATATTATTAGAAGGAAAGACTTTTGACTTATTTTATTCTTATTTGACAGTTTTGGTTATATAAAAGAATTTTAGCTGCAAAATCTATTATTCTGTTTTTCTGAATTTTTGTAACATTTTTATTTTATCAGATAGCGATATGGTTGTAACTGCTTTTAGTATTCAACAAATATTATAATCTTGAAGGTTCAAAACTAAACTAATTCTTAAACTTAAACTTAAACTAAATCAGCGGGGAGCAATTTAGAGTTTTGCAAAAATTTTAGACTTTAAAAGTTTTGCATGGAAATTCCAATGAATTTTCAAGAGTTTTGCAGTTTGAGTTTTCAAACTTTTTAAGGCTGTGTAATATCAAAAATACAAGTTTTTTAGCGATTTTCTTCGGCGTTCATCACTTATATATATTTTGGAACTTTTATGAATGGGTGTCCGCCGGAATGATGCCTACCTTTGTAGAGCCAAATTTTTACCTAACACTAATATCACTAAATCTTAATTGCAAACTCTGCAGCTCGAAGTGGGTCGCTTATGATGGAATTTTTGTGAGGGTAAAATGAAATATAAACATGTAAAATATTCTTATATGAGATGTACATAAAACGATCAAATATCCTATTTGCTAGGAATTTCTTAAAAGCAAAGCACTTCTGAGCGTTTGACATGTGTACGTGCGCTTAAAATTAGACATCTATCAACCACGCATTGTTTTTAATCAATGCATTTTCATTATTTTGTATATATTGGCGGACAGTAGGTTACATTTACTTCTTGATACTAGTACTTCTCAAATTATTATATACGTAATAAAACGTTAAATCCCAAATTTTTTACCAGTGCACAAAAGCTGGACGTTGTTGTCAAGAAATTTGACCAGCAAAACATAGAAATAAAGAAATTCTACGCAATGGGACGAATTTTAAATTTCACGCTTGGCGAGCCGAGCCGAGCCGAGCCAACCCACTTTTAAAATTTTCCCGAACCAGATGAGCAGAACCGGGTATGACCGCGAGCCGAGCCGAACCGAGCCGACCCCGTTTTCTCGCGAGCCGAGCTGAGCCGATTCAGAAAATTACGGCTCGTCCTCATCTGTAATACCTTGTGGACTCCGTACAGGGGAGTACCTATTGTGTATGCTCACTCGCTCTGTTTGTTACATGTTGAAGCTCGAAACACAACTACTCTATTAATAGTCTAAATTGTGTCTGCTTGGAGCTTACGCAAGCGTAGTCCGCCAAATTCTTTGTTCACTACTGGGTACTCAGTTGTTGGTAGGGGGGGGGGTCAGCCGTTATTGTACAGATGGTGATACCTAATAAGACTGTGACACTTTCAGTTATTATATACTCCTGCTAGGATTTAGAATTCGAAATTAGTACTTTACCCTCACATTATCCTGTGTAGTTGTTGTGAAGAATCGCGGTTCAAAGCGGAATGATGTGTGCATCTTATTTTCAAGATTTCCACAACCTCCTCTTTGTCCCTGTCTGTAGAATAATATTAGAGATAATATTCTGTGCTTTGTTAGCCTGCAGTCTAAATAGAGCACTATATATTGTCGTCCTGAGGTACCTATCAACAAGTTCTTGCTGTGGGTATTGATTTTAATGAGACTACAGAACTTTGTCCCAGCTTAGTTCTTGCATGTAGTCAGTAACCATGGAACGATAAAAGATTCGTTAGTTGACGTTTATTTAACTGTAGTTGTCTGCGATCAAAATTCTTCGTTTAATTTGTACCGATATATGGTTAAAACACTGGTGCAATGATTGACAGGTTATCTTAAGTCTTTGGCGTCGTATTAATGTTCATATTGAACCTTAACCTTCATACTGAAACGTTAAAAGAGTAAGACAATTGGCAGAAAATGCCATATTATGCCTTTTATGTCCCTTACACTTTAGCGTATATTTTGGTACCGACGGGGTATCCAAATTGGACCTCCAATGAACTGGAATCAGTCCAGAGAGCGGAACCGCTGAGCGCCCCTCCCGGATGGCCGTACATGCTCTCTGGTCGATTTCGAGTGAAACGAAGCAGCCAAACTTTCACTCCTGAATTTGTCCAGACACTAAGACGAGGATTAAAGTACGTATGATGAGGTTTTCTTATTGAGAATATGCTATATTTATTGGATTTGTCTTTTCTGAGAATTTTTGGTAGTTTTCTGTCTAACCGTTTCTGCGATAATGTGTGTGTAACTTTGCAGTTGCGGAATTACAGTTTCAAAGATGTCTAACAGCAACCTGTCGAACCCGTTTTTTGTGTTACCTGTTTGCTGTCTTTTCGTTCGAATATGAACTAATTCTGCATTTCGAAAATTCAGACTCATCAATTTAAAATATTCTACGACTCTGGTGTTCAGAACCAGGAAGCAGGAAGTTTTTCTACTGAAACGTTAAAATTTAAATTTCTGTAGAATTTAATTTCTTTAGACAACATTTTCAACAGAACTTCCAAGTTGGCTGTTTGTTCAATCAGCTTTAGTTAATTTTAGACTTAGCTATTTGGATGGCCGTAGAAGACAGCTTGGCGTCAGAGGCAAACGAGCAGTTCGCCGGCAAATACAACAGGGCAATGGAACGGTGGAATTGACGAATCTTTTTCTGCCGGATTCCCAGGGATCCGATGATTTGTCCGAAGTTGTGGACATCAGGGTAGGACACAAGACGAAACTAGTTGCACGTTACTATGTAGATGACAGTGTGACAGTGAACCGTTTGTCATCCATTGTATCTCCTCATTTATGACAGTATTCCTAACTATCAGAGAAGTGTTATATTCTTGTCTAAGGTTAGACGATTGGTCTTTTCTTGCCATGGAACGTTTTGCCCATGATTTTATATGATTTCTTAGCCCTTAGGAAGTCATGGTTGAAAAGTTGCTACCCAAACTTTAGCAGGTCCAAAGTATTTAAATAGCTGCCGTGCCAAGAAAAGGGCCTATCATATAAGCAGAGATGGACCTGGGTCACGGGTCACCGGGTCATGAGCGTCGACCTGGTCTTGACCAGACCCGGTTTTCTGAATTTACCACAAATTTTAGAAAATTTTGGCTTACTAAGCTAAAATTTTAGCTTGAATTTTAGTTCGAATTTTAATTTGCTTTTTTCTTATATTTTAGTCTTGAGCATTTTCGCAGCTTGAGATTACTTGAATCTGTCTGTCTCTGGCAGATTATTGTTTAGCTTTATCAGTATGATTATTTCTTAAATCTATTTAGTATATATGGTTTGCAGATTCTTTCGCAAGCAAGGTAGATGTTGAAGATGAGTGAACAATTTACGCAATACAAAATAAAACCAATTTTTAAAGTACTCCGTGTTTTTGGACTGGACTTTTATACTTTTCACCATTGCATGAATCACCACAATCACCTGAATTCACCAAATCAATCGATTTCCCAAAAATTTCGCAGACGGATAAATTTTGGTTTTGCCTACTCATTTCTGCATTAATTTAGAAAATGCTACAGTCTTATTAATTACTTTTCCCAAAACTTAAAGCAAACTGTTATGTATGGCATAGTTATTTTTTGAGGTGGTGATGGAACATGGAAGCCAACAATTTAGCCTTCCTAAGCAATTCAACACTTTTTGCGGATTTTTGAATTTTCTGAAAAACCGGGTCAAAGGGTCAGGGCTCAGTCGGGTCACCGGGTCAATCTTAAGTGACCCGGTTTCATCACTGCATCTAACGTTAGAGAAGAAATGCTGCCAGAGTAAATCGGAACTGTTATGTTGTTATGTTGATTCTACCCTATTTTTTACTTGTCGATGGTCAACAGTTGGCGACTATCCTGTCCCCTATAGTGTATCACTACGGCGGATATTTATTTGCCACAGTGGCGCCGAATATCATGCTTTCGCTGTGTCGTGAGAGCACCCTCAGAACCTGTATTCATATATGCCTGCTTCCTGTTTTGCTATGATTTTTATGCAAACCTATCAAATGATAGGCATGACTCAGATTCAATTAAATGAATATTTTTATTAATTCTGCCTGTCGTTTATTTCAGCTGACCAGTATTGATCGTAAATCGCCTGACGAGGTTGTTGCCCGATTCTACGTGACTTCCAACGGGAATCTTGTTGAGGCTGTCAAGGCCAAGGACACTTTTGATCATCTTAGTTTGGAAGAGCTCAGTGCTCATGTTAGTTATCCTGTAAGTTGATCCAGTTCTCAACATTGTCTGCATAGCTTACAACTGTAAAGAGAACTAAACTGTAAGTGAACATGAAGAGCCCCCTCTCTCAATAGATACAATTTTATTTTGACTAGCCATTCCGTGCTTAAAATTCATTTATATACATGTTTTTTCTAAGTGATGACTTCAACAGAAGACGTTTTTTAAAACAGTTTAAATACTAGTTTACCAGTTTTTGATCAGAAATTTATTAGATTTGCCATGCCACCTATGCCTATATATAAAATGCCTACTTTTATGAAACTAAAGAAGACAAGGCAGTCTATCTTCGTTAAGACTAAGCTAATTGTTACAGGCATTGGAAACAGTTACAGTTTACAAAGAAGATGCTGATTTGGTAGAACCGGTGGAGAAATCGGGACTGCCTTGGTGGCTGTGGTTGATTTTAGCAATATTGCTACTTTTGATCCTGATATTTTTATTTTGCCTAATCTTATATTGTATCAAACGACGTAAAGCTGCCCGAAAAGTGAGTTAATAACTACATAAGAACTATTTTACTTGCTGTGCTGCTTTAATGCTCATCTTTTAACGAAAAATGTAAAATTTAAAAAACAATTTTTGACAATGTAGCAGACATGGTGTATTGTGAATGTGAATGATCTTGTGATCTTATTGCACTCAAAATTGAGATTGAGGTTGTCAGAAAATTTACTGTCGTATGTCTTAATTTAGAAGAAAACTGCTGTAGAACTTCATCCCGATACAAAAGGGAGGGCAACTCAATCGCCTTCTCCTGACAAGCCTTCTTCGCCCAAGTGAGTATTGAGCTCAGTAAAATATGCTATGTAGACTAGCAAGTTAGAAAATGGTCTAAGCGGAGATTGTCAAAAATCTGCTGAAAATGGACCCCCTTAATTTTATATATTTTAATTGTTTAGAGTAGAGGTCATAGTTGACAGTGGGCGCCGCAGGAAAACTCCTGAATCAAAACTGCCGTCTAAGCTACCTCCGATAGCTCCAAAGTCGTGGGTTTGGACGGAAGAAGAGGCACGGGTAGGTTTTGTAGATGCAAGGCGTTTTGGGATAAATTGTAAGATTCCGTAATAATTCATTTCGAAAATTGATTGCTATAAAGATATCTGTCGGTATTATGAATTTTCTACATGAATATGCTACAGTTAGCAACCGATACTGTTGCTTTAATATTATGTCAATTCTTTTTAATTAGCAACTCTACCTCCTTTTGTAGGAATATCCAAGCAGAATATTTGAATTACCAGACGATGGCTACGATTATTATCCTCGGCCTAAGGGTTAGTCTTATTAATTGTATACGTAAAGCTTTATTCGATTATGGCTAGTTTCAACGAATCTTGAATAGCTTCATGCTTTTTTATTATTTTTCATTTCAGGTCTTCTCCATTTCTAATTGAAGCCATTTTCAGGATAGTTCTATAATGTAAAATCCCTGCTTTAACATCTGACTAATATTGACATGTTTAACTGTTAAATACTACTCCGTTCGATCATAATGTTTCAGGTGGGCGAGTGGCACCTCTTGACAATCGATATATCACATCAATTCAAGTGCCTATTGTCCATCCTACTGATTCTAAAAGGGTAACACCTGAAGCATGCGTACTTTGATTGTGAGATAATTTGTCACACTACGCCATCTTTAGATATAGGCTCAAACATCGTGGAACGGTTACCATACAATTTTTAGTTTTGCTAAAGTACTGTCAAGTGTCAATACTCCGTTCCACGTAATTAGGGAACTCATAAGAGTTTCCTGATTTGGTATGGTTTGTCTGCAGTTTGTCAGTTCTCCAGTTTGTCAACTCTAATCCCTAGAGTTGGGGTTTTCCTGCGTTAATCAACTCTTCAGTCCATCCCCAGTTTGTCAACTCTTTTTAAATTAATCAGGTTTTCTTAGCTGGAGCAGTTTTAACTTTCACAAATAATTTGAATTATTTTGAACAGAAATATTATTGAAGTAGTTAATCATAAGCATATTTAATCATATGCATATTTAGTACGGTTGTTTTGATGTTTGATTCGAATCGAACCAAAAGTGTTTTGATGCTACTTTTGATTTTTGGTTAATCGAACTAGATCAAATCATTTAAGTTTTCACAGCAAAAAATCGAACTGAATCAAATCTAGCTGAATTTTCAGAAGCGAAAATCGAACTGAATCAAATCCAAACTTTTGCACTAGAATCAGCAGTTTTGACTTTGATGCGATTTTGATTCACATTTTGATTCAGCTGATGCCCACTTTTTGGTATGCAGCAGAGCTGTCTAAGTTGGAGCTCTGCTGTACACACTAGTGTTGTTTTGATTTTTCATTTTAGTTTTGATTTGATTTTTGATTTTTTATCAAAACCTCCGGAGTTTTGATTTGATTTTTGATTTTTTATCAAAATGTGCCGGAGTTTTGATTTGATTTTTGATTTTTTATCAAAACTCTCGAAGTTTTGATATGATTTTTGATAAATCAAAACTCAAAAAGTTTTGATTTTTGATTTTTTGTCAATTTTTTTAGGTATAGTTTTCGGAGCTTAAGGAGGGGGACATTTTTGGGTCAATTTGTGCCTTTCTCCGATGTTGCTTGAGGCCACTGCCAGACACTTATGGCACCTCCACAACTGCTCTTTCATATATATTGCTTTCTTAGTAGGACGAGAGTCTCTCTTAGTAAGGCAAATTTGAATCCGGATCCAAGTTTTCAGACCTGGCCCGGACCCGCACCCGTTTATTCAGACCCGGACCCGGATTTAAGGGGGTCGCTTTGGGCCAAAATATTTAGTCACGGATTTCGCTCATTTTTGCACACAATATACTATGGGTAGGGTTGTGCCGATAAGAAATTTCTCGGGCTGGGCTCGGGTTGGACCGAACCGTTTCTTCGCTTCTGGCTCGGCTCGGAATTTGGATTTTTGTTTCAATTGCGCAAACCAAATTCGTACTCACATTGAAAATGATTACCTGACCTATGCTTTAGCTCGACTACAAGAAGAGCAACTTCAGCCAAGCAAGCTTTTTTTGGAACGCTCAGAAACTTTTAAAAGTAATTTACTGCAAGAAGGATATTTTGAATTTTTCTGGATTTCACAGTCTGTCTTTAGACCTCAGGACCCGGACCCAGACCCGCGGTTTCAAGACTGAGACCCGGCCCGGCCCGCGCCGCGGGTACCCGGTCCCGGATTTAACTCTGCGAAAAGGTTGTTACTATCCCTAAAAGATTATGCTGAGGCGTCTATGCTCCCCAACTATACTGAGGCAGCTTAGGAAAGATACCGTGTACTGTAACAAAAAGTAAACGTGTTTGAGCGAAAATCCTATTCAACTCTTGGTTGGCCTGGCGAACTTTTCAACCAGAGATGAAACCGGGTCACTATTTACGGACCAGGTGACCCGGTATTTTTGAAAATTCAGGTTTAAGCTTGGAAAGATTAAAAATACTTATATTGAGGGTGCGGTGAGTATTCTTTGATTTTTTTTGGGCAGTTTTGGAGTCTAAAATAGGAAGCTGTTCAAAATTTTTGCTTTCCTTATAGTAACGTTGGAAAGTATATAAATATTGTAAGTAAACCGGAAAAAGTCAAAACTGATTCGCACGATTTGGATTTTGCACTCGATCTGCAGTCAACTCCATAACTTGTTGAATCAGTTTGGAACAAAAAACTTTGCCGAAGTCAGCACATCATTTAATTCTAATTACATATAGAGCTTAACATAAGCACCTTTGTGTTTTATTGTAGTAAAAATATTTTATTTAGTTGTATGGCTGAGGGTTACACTCAGCGCACTTTCTTTATGTAGAATTATTCTTGCTAGGATTCAGAAAATACATACTACAATTAAAAGTCAAACTAAAATCCACTAGTCCCTAAGGATACTAAGTCATAATATTTCGAAAAAATGAAAATCAAAACGCAGAGTCTGTGAACCTTATTTTGCTGAGATTTTCTTAATTACTCAGATTTGAGATCTACACAGTCTGACTCCCTCAGAAAACGAGAGCAGCGGTGAAGAAAACTGCAGCAGATGGAGCATAGAAAATTTTAGATTTTAAGATAAAGATTTCGGACTCTCAGGGCCCATACCTAATTTTCTTGTTTCTAGTTAAGATCCAACGCAATCATCGTTTCAAACTAGATTTAAGCTTGACAGGTCATTACAAACATTTTGAGGACACTACAGCTACAAGCATCTTAAAGACTAGACGATTAAGTTAAGTATATAATTATTCCTGAAGTTTTGAGTAATTACTGAAGTTTTCAGGTTATAAAAGCTGATAAAAATTCCAAAAATATGCTTTAACAGCAAAAAATTTCCCCCAACTAAAAAATACCGGGTCAAGACCGGGTCAGAGCTCCTGACCCGGTGACTCGGTCCATATAGTGACCAGAACTGACCCGGTGACTCGGTGACCTGGTGACCCGGTTTCATCTTTGTTTTCAACATTGACGAACCAGCAGTAGCTTGGATCGAGAATGCAGGCCAACGCATAAATCCCGTCGAAATCGTGGAATGAAGGATCTGTTGCGAAACGAAAACGTCCCGTCAACTCTGAGACAAGACCGTCAACCAAATGAGAAAATTACAACTCAGGACAGACTTGCGCACACACAAACACACACAGTTGCATAAATCAATAAATATGTAGCAGGACTGGAGAAGTCTGTTTAAGTATATTATATTTAAGTATATTAGACATCGCTGAATCAAAACTAAGTTTTGATTCAGCGCTGAATCAAAACTAAGTTTTGATACAACGCTGAATCAAAACTGGGTTTTGATTCATTCTTGAATCAAAACCTAGTTTTGATTATAGCCTTGAATCAAAACTGGGTTTTGATTTTTATTCCTGCTGGAGCAGGAATGTATAAAACGGAAACTTATATGTTTAGTGCATTGTGAGTCATTTCTCCATTCAGAGGCCCTATCTTCAACATAGGGCTAGATTAGGGCCGAGTTTTTTGGTGTCATATTATGCAAATTAGGTTTTTGCAACTACTATTTAAGCAGTCGCACAGACTGTCTTCTCGCAGTCTTCGGCTGTCAGCAGTAGTAGTAGCAGCAGCAGCAGTAGGCAGTAGTCATTAATTCCAAATCAAATTTGTTAAAATTCAAAAGCTACAAATCGAAAGAAAGTCATAGTCATGAAGTGAAGTCGCTTGCAACGGGCATGTGCTGAAAAACCTTGACTGTGGCTTAATTCATTTGCTGTTGATTAATAACAGGTCTACAAAGGAATATTGCCCCTTTTGGGGCCAACTTGTTTAGGTTTTGATTTTTGATTTTTGATAAATTTGCCTTCGCGTTTTGATTTTTGATTTGATTTTTGATTTTTTACAGTCTGAGTTTTGATTTTTGATTTGATTTTTGATAAAATCAAAACTCAAAATGGGTTTTGATTCAAGTTTTGATTTTTGATTTTTGATTTATCAAAACAGCACTAGTACACACTGCTGTAGCATGCAGGCAACTGTATGCTACAGCAATTTAGATTAGGGACCGGCTTCCCAGCGTGCAGCGTGCGTATAATTCAGTTATACGCACGCTGCACTGTGCATTATCTGATTTATATGCACAGTTTTTACATAGGAAACGTGCAAAAGAGTTGTATAAGCTTAGTCTCATGCAATATGAAAATATATTTTTCCATACATGCGTCTTTTCAAATATATGCTAATGTAGTACCTATTACTATGTGCATTTAAGGTTTGTTTGTGGCAGTGCCCACAGCAGAGATACCAGCAAATCTTAACACAAGATTTCTTTAGTTTGGAAGACTATATTGGCTTGCTTTTGGAAAAATGTGTTTATTGCTTTAATGTAGCCTTTTGCGTTTCGCGAGACCGTTAGATCATTATTTTTTACATTAATAACTCTAAATTTGTTCAAGATTAGCATACAAGACTTCATTGAAGCCAAAAAGTATAAATTATATTAAGAATATCATTGGGCATAGCAAGGGACATTTAATATTATGCAAAATGTAATATTCTCAAAACAAGTCATGAAAATTTAATGTTCTTGAAAATCAAAAGTCGCATCAAAATTCAACTTTGCTAAAAACTGCATCAAAACCAAAAGTCTTTCAAATTGAAAAAATCGAACTGAATCAAATCAGTTCATTTTTCGGGTGCAGAAAATCAAACTGAATAAAATCCGATGTTTTTTCAAAGGCGAAAATCGAACTGAATCAAATCAAAACTTTTAAGGCCGCATCAATACAACCGTAGTCATATGCATGGAAAACTTCAAATGAGTACAAATTTCAAGAAACTTAAAATTTGTGAAGATAGGGAGAAAGATCTAATTTTAATACAATAGATCTAATAGATCTAATTTTAAAAAGTTAAATTAAAATTTAATTGAACTAAATTTTAAACTATTCCCCCCACCCCAAACGGGAAACTGTAAATAAGCTCGTATTAAAGTATCCACAATTGTAATATCATAGGGTTCGCGGTAGCACGCATTCCTCCCAAACGAGTTGGAGTTTAAATAGCTAGAGATCCACAAAAATTCATAAGTGTTTAAAGTTAAAATTTTATTTCAGTCAGCGTAGAGCAGGTCCCCCTGAGAAAGAAATAATTTTCACGAAACCAAGTTGGCAAAGTAGGGATGGCCCGAAAAATAGTTGACCAACTGGGGATGCCTTATAAAAGAGTTGTCTAAATGTGGATGAACTGAAAAAGAGTTGACTAACTAACTAACTAGCGACAGTTTAATTACAGGGATTAGTGTTGGCAAACTGGAGAGTTGACAAACTGAGGAATTGACAAACTGTGGATCGCCTTTGTGATTCCGGTTTCTTCTTCTCCCCGCTTCTTAATTTTTAAAGAGCCGTTAAGTAGTTTTTGCACAATACCAATGAATTGTGACCAAGTGTCCCATAACTCACTCCTACTACCATCTGTTTCAATGTTAGTTTTTAGAGCACTTAGCACTTTCGTTTACTACTTATTTTGTTAGTTCAGCTGTGTTGTTGTGGTGGTGTTTAGTACAGATTGTGATTAGTCATTTTTATAGTGCTTTCAGTTTGCTTTTATTTATTTTAGCGTAAACGTTACACTCCAATAATATTTTGTTACCTTCCCAACAAGGTCTCAAAACCCTATTTTCCGCATACTTTCGACTATGGTTTGGATCCAGATCTGCTAAGGGAAAATCTGGGCAGCTTTAGGGTATCTGAAAGATTGCGTCAGAGATGTTCGTATCCCACACCTGATCTGGGCTTATTGGGTCTTCCAAAATTAAGCCAGTCAAGCCCCTCAGGTCACACTGAGTCCCACTATAACTCAACACCCAGTGGCTTTCTAAAATTTTTGATCAGCGAAGGTCTTCTGCCTGAAACCGTGAAGATTTTGTTTGAAACTGGCTTCAGTAGTCCCCAAATACTGAAATGTCTGAATTCGCCAGAGGGAGAGGAATTCGTGAAATCGTTGGATCTGCCCAATCCAGCTCAAGGACTATTAATTCTTTCAGTTGCTAAGTCTTGTTCATAATTGTTTGTGCATGATTCCGGCCTTGTTTCTTGTTTTGTTTTTTATGTTGATGTAATTAAAAGCACTACTTTTTTCTGTTTGTGTAATCTTCCACGCTTGAAGCTGTCAGCTTTGGCGACATTAGAAAAACTAGCTTTCAGCAAGAGTTCATAATATGTAACTATATAGTGTATAAGAAGAAGAAGAGCAAGCCAGTCAATTGCATTGCGTAAAGGTCCTCCGACCACAATACGCGAATGTTCTCCTCTTCGGATCAGGCCCGCACCCAGGGTTTTTAAAAGTAGGGGGTCCAAGGTCAAATGTGACAAGGGATCTGGTGGCGGGGCAGTGATTCTTAACTAAAAACGGAGTTGTGAAGCTAAACTAAAAATTAAATTAAATTAAAAGTAAATAGTTATTTTTAAAAACAACTGTTTTTGTCATAAACATAGCAAAAAATTTTCATTTTGTCACCCCAAAAGGGATCTAGAACCCTCACTTTTGGGCACTATCTTGCTTTGGATTGGCGGAGGTCGACAAAACATGCGCCTTGCCCGTTCGACATGGAAGCCAACAGCCAATCAGATTGCAGAAGCCTCCTCCCCGTTTGGGAGGGAGTAGAGACAAGGATTACGGTAGTTCGATCGCCAAACGAGTCCCCGCCTAAGGAGAGAGATTATTATAAAATTGGTCTCGTTTGTAGGCGGAGTCATATAAAGTCATTGAGATTCTCCACCACCAATAGGGGCATGCTTTGATGATCCGTGCGACGTCCCCCCCACCAAACGGAGGAACATTCGCGGTTCCTAATCTGGTCGAAGCACCGTTATGCCGTGCAATTAAGAGAAACCCTCTCCTCTGATGGCTTCCTCTTTCTCATATAGTGCAATTATGCACTTTATTTCACAACATGCAAGCACATGCACTTTTTTTCAGAGCATGCAAGTATCCAAATATCTTTTGTTACAGGAACCTTTTGTGCTTTATAGACTTCACTATTCATTTTTAGTTCAGCTTCAAAACTATGTTTTTAGTTAAGAATTACTGAATTATGGCCGGAATCCAGCACGAGTGTAGTGTTTGAGAACGGTCGACGGCTGCTAGGGCGATAGCCGGATACCGGCCTGAGATTGACCGTCAAACTGAAAATATTGTTTGGCTATAAAATTAGTGAACATGCTAACGCCGTCGTTCACTTGTCTTGTTCTCCAAGCTAAGCTGTGTAAAGCACTTAAAGCGCTTGTAATTATTGCACTTATAATCCGATTCCTCCACCAAAAACCATCGCGTGAACGTACACATCAGTACTGGTGCTCTTATGCACTTGTCGTTATAACGAAAATACTGATACGTACTTTGCAAAACTATCTTATCTCAAACATGCCACATCAAGAGACAAAACTGTTTCACATTTATAATTTTTACTTCACTACACTTGCGTATTGGTGGGTGGGTCGCTGGGACCTGGGTACTGATTTTGGGGACAGCAGTTATGGAACAGATCATATCTGCATCTTAATCACTATGAATGAATGTGATGCTTTTTCTCAATCTCCTGCACATAGCAGGCGCATTTATTACCCTGAATTGGAGTCGAGCAACTAGAAGGGATATCTGCATACACCAGACTGGTTGTATACCACAAAGGTTTCTGGTGTCCATTAGGATGTGTAGGAACTTTTCTTGCGATCAGGATCTGCAAAGTTGTATCAAGAGTCCATAATCGTTATATTATAGAAGCAGAGTAAGCCACTAGAGGGATTCTCTTCAGTGTATTGCGTAACGGTGTTCCGACTACAATTCGCGAATGCTCCCCCGTTTGGTGTGGGGTTGACAAGCATACCGCCTTCCCGTTCGGTGGGGGGGGGGGGGTAGCCAAAAGAGTCCCCGTTTGGTGGGGGGGGGGGCAAAAGGGGGACCCCGTTCGGTTTGGAGGGGGTAGCCCAAAGAGGTCCCCGTTTGGTGGGGGGCAGAGTTGGCAAATGGGACGAATTCTCCGATCCCATCCCATCCCATCCCACCAGATTTTCCAATTCACCGTCCCATCCCATCCCATTTGTCAGAACTTGCTTTTTCCAATCCCATATAATCCCACTTGCAGTACTTGACCTTACAATCGCTGTAGCATTGAAATTTTAATATTGGAAGGTCTTAAGGTGGTGGTATCCTTTTATAATTTTGAAAAGCAATAAACTTTCGAATTTTGCGAGTCGGAAGAATTTGACACATCGTCTTAATATATTATCAGTAAACACGAAAAAAGCAAAATTTGCAAATGACCAGCAAACTTTTGACATACTAACTAAATATTAGACCATCAAACATTGAGTATAGATTTCTCAAAACCACAGAATCGGGCAAAATTTCATTTTATGCCATGATATGAAATGAAGGGCATGTGGGTCGAGGGAAATTTTATGGGTTTGGCTCAGCAGGTCCTAATACTCCAGAAAATCCGCCAAATGTGCGATGACATGAAATTTTGCAACTTGGCATTGAGTATTCTCGCAGCTGGTGAAGTTCAAGTCAAGAAAAGTCCCTCCGCAATACTGCGAATTTTCATCCCACATTCATTCATGTGTGAAAATGAACGAAATGTGTGATCTAAAATTTGTCATGATTGCTGCCAGCTTAGTATAGGTCAAAGATCGTTAGAAACAAAAATGTTCATTTCGGTGACTTCTTTCCATTTATATCAACCAATCAGGTGTATCCAGAGTTGGACGCGGTCGCGGGTACCCGCGGGCGGTCGCGGTCGTGGTCAAATTTTCTTGACCGCAATGACCGCAAATTTCCATCAAAACTTCTCAATTTGGGCCAATTTGTAGCAAAAATTTTCAATTTTTCCAAAATATTTTACGTATTTGCATTGCCATAAGTGGTCCTCTGGAGGAATCATAAGGTTTTTATTTATTCTTCATTTTGTTTTACTGCATTAAATGCTTTGCCTCTTGGGTGGACAAGCTGTACAAACTGTCATTCCTTACGGCAGTCCTTACTGAAATTTGTTCAAATTTGTTTATTTGTAATTCTGTTTAATTTCATTTTAGAAAATTCTTTAATTTTGCCGGTTTCAGCGGAATTAGTCAGCCTACACCTACAAACTTGAAGTCATTCGAATGCTCTTACCAATACCTACAACTTTGTTGTTTCCAGTATTCTTTGACTCCTTACGATTTCAGTGATAACGCCATAATCTTTTTGAGTCAAAAAGGACCATTTTTCGAAAAATCTAATTTTGTCAGATTTTGACAGCTTCAAGAACACAGGTCGGTAAGTCAAGTATTGGCCACATTTGTACTCCTACAATTCATGCTATCCCAATGGAGAGCTCTATCTGGCATTTCTGCCTAACCAGTAAGCTCAGCAACAAAAATGTGAAATTTTAAAAATGGCAATTGGATTGCTTGAACACGAATTTCTCTGAACTCATGCAATTAATTAGAAAGCGGCTTTGCACACGCGTTGGGACGATTGCCGCGGGCTATTTTCCAGGGGTTTGAGTTTGATCATTTGATTTGGGAAAAATAAGCGTCTAAACTAAAAAATTTTAAGAAAATCGGAAAAACTTTTGTTTTCCTCAAAATAATGAGCTTGTTTGTTTTAAGCAATTTCAGAAAAAATAACCATTACAAAAATCAAATCCATTTGTAATTTCCGTTGCGCGATCGAAAAATAGTGAAAATACATATCTTAAATATGCGAGAAAGTGGACTTTTTACACGGATTTAAAGCTCACTAACTCAAACTTTTGCGGTCACACAATTAGTATGCGGGCTGCGGTCGCGGTCGCGGGCGGTCGCGGTCATGCCTACTGCGGTCGCGGGGCGGTCGCGGTCAAGAAAAATGTGTCCATCTCCAACTCTGGGTGTATCTATTGCGAAATGAGAGAATAGTGGCAAAAACCAAATATATATGTTTTTATCTTTTCACCGAAAAATGCGGGACTGGTCCCAGAATGTTAAAAGAGCACCATATTTGGAAAGTATCATCAACCTTCATCATAAAATTGGAGCCTGTAAGCTTACATTCACACAAAGCGATACCAGCACCGTAAAGAGCTCTATGTCGAATGTTCTGCCTTGCTGGTAGTCATCAATACACCAATAATGAAATTGAACAGACAATTTTATGCCAAATTTACCAAAATGTTTCACTATTTCGAAATTTGGAAACGGTGTTTGAAGGCATTGTAAGGTAAAATGATCCCACAAAATCCCACTGATCCCACATGGGATGAGTTTTCAATCCCATCCCATCCCATCCCATGGGATCCCATGGGATCCCATCCCAGATGCCAACACTGGTGGGGGGGGCAAAAGGGGGATCCCGTTTGGTTTGGAGGGGGTAGGCATAAAAGGGTTCCCGTTTGGAGGGCAAGACAGGCAAAGATTAGCTGTTGACGACCCCTTCCAAATGGGGATCCCTTTCGCCTACCATCCCCCACCAAAGGGGACCCATTTTGGAAATGCAGTGAAACTACCGTAATCCTCTGCTCTAACCCCCTCCACCAATCTGGGATGGGGTCTCTGCAATCTGATTGGATGTCGTCTACCCCCCCCCCTCACCAAGCGGGGACCTCTTTTCGGCTTCCCCCACCAAAATGAGGGAGGTATGCGTAGTCGTCGTCGATCAGGTAGACCCCCCACCAAATGGGGAACATTCACGTACTAACTCTTCTTCTAACATGTAGTGCAATTATGCAGTCTTGGTTATATATAATGCAAAACTGCTTTGGCAAAACTGCTTTGACAATTTTCCGAGTCCGACAAAACACGATGCATTCTCCCTTTTTATCTGTCGTGCCCACAGTTTGTTAGGGTAGCTAGGATCTGCATGGTCATTCTTGCGAATGCATCTCCAACGACTTTTTGTAGGCATTGATCTTATCACTTCTTGTTCACAAAATGAGACCCATCGTTCTTTTTTTTCCCTCTTTATACCGGGCCTGGCCCCGTAGGGACTATTGCCCGGCCCGTTACAATCCCTGGGGCCAATTTCATAAAACCTTGCAAGTTGCGGATTCCGCAGCTCGCAACTGCAAGTAGCAGAATTGCAAGCTGCAAGTGTTTCATAAAGTATCAAGTGAGGAATCCGCACTTGCACTTGAACTGCGAGTCAAGTTCTTTTTTTTTTGGTCAGGGCTCACCCACTACTTAGGCACACGGCGTGGCCCGTAAGTGGTGCTCTCCACAGACCGCAGTCAAGAGGCGGAGAGACGAAGATCATGGATAGAAACATGATCCCCAAGCAGAACTACCATACGGTTATTGGCACCGAAGCACCGCAGTCACGCCCAAGGCAGCAGCAGTCGTGAATCCGACTGCTGTTGCCCCCCGCTTGGTAATAGCAACTATGATGGCGGAAAGCTAATAGCCTGCTCGGAAGGCAAAAGGGATTAAAAATAGGCTGCAGAAGCGGAGTCGTTAAGGGAGGCCGAGCTCTAAGATAGGAAAGATTGAAAAATGCGGTCTGAGAAGTTCTGAAATAATGGTTTAAAATAAAAATAAAAATGTTAGGTTACACGCACCTCCTTAAAGTTCCTATCGAACACCTTCACTTTGGCAAAGAACGATTCTTTAGGTCAAGTTGTAATGGAGTCACAGGGGGACCTTTTTCACCCCCCCATGCCCATCACAACTTTAACTGCTAAACTAAATTTTAATCAGCTATTGACATTATCTGTACAAAGTGTTGGCTGTGATTGCAGTATAAACTTCGTAATTAGTAAAGCGTTTACTGAGCCAGACACGTTGGTGGTCTTGGTCACATTCGGTTAATAAATAATTTGGTTGAGGCGGCGATAAACATGCTGCGACATTTTCCACCCCATTTCTATCACTGACCCCAGTGAATAGGACTGGCATGTAGTTAACAATTTTTAAGTTATAAAACTGTATATACTCATCAACTTAGCTATGGTGTAGATTCCAGATCCTTCCTTTTCCTGAAATTGTTAGGAATGAGTAAAAAGCACAGGAGAATGTAGCTTACATTCTCCCCATTGTGCGATTGGAAATCGGAGTAAACTAGTATCTAGAAAAATAAATGACACCGAAAGCAGAAGAAGCAGCTTCACGAAATAGAAGACACAAGTTTTATAAATTTAATGTTGGGCAATCATTGCAAACTGTAGCAAAAAAATTATTAGTAAATTTGTCTACTACATTTCTAAATTTAACTTGCAACTTAACTTCCTTTGCGATTTCCTAGTGTAAAAACCGGAAAAGCTCCTTTACAGATAATTCTTAAAAGCTCCGAAGAGTAGATTGAAACTCAGAAATTTAGAGCATGAATTATTAATGTGCAGTAAACTTAATTTAATTCTACGGTTAAGTTTTAAAATCTTCATTTCACATAAACTGCAATACGTTCTAAACTTATCTTTTAATGGCTGCCATCTTCTCGCTAGTCTTGGATGCAATCGCGAGTCAAGTTCGATGCAAGTTGCAAGTCCGCTTCTACACAAGCAGCAAGTAAGTGTTTCATAAAACTCGCTGGAACACTCACTTGCAACTTGCAAGTGCGAGTAAAGTCGTCTAGTAGATTTTTACTAGACGATTTTCCAAAAAATTGAATATCTTCGTTAATTTTCGTCAGATTTTAACCAAATTTAAGAAGTAACTGCTTTAAGATGTTTTGCACACGTTGAGAAAATTTCAGTAAATTTTAAGTTGTTTTGAAAAAGTTATGATTTTTTAAAGAATTATGGTCAATTTTGCTTCTACTCGCACTTGCAATGCAAGTACTCGCACTTGCGTTGCTAGTCGGTCAAGTTCCGCTACTTGCTTAGCTAATTTCTGCAAGTTTGCGGAAAAGTTTTATGAAACACTTACAATCCGCACTTGCGTTTCAAGTGCGAGTACTCGCAAACTCGCACTTGCAAATCCGCAACTTTTTATGAAATTGGCCCCTGGTTAAACAGTCTGGTTTCACAAGCCCAGTATTGGACGTCTGCCCACTGTGACTTTATGTTGCACCATCTTCGTAAGATACTGTAACTATGCAGCTGCCCGTTTTGTATTCATCATTAGAATAGAATAGATTTTCATGCTTTTAGACCTTAACAGGGCGGTAATGGAATAAAGTTGTATTCATTTGTGTTTAGGTAATTCGAATTTCACCTGACACAAGACGCAGACATGCTCAAGAAGCCATTAATTCAGCTTTTCCTTTCGTAGACACCGATCCAATAAAAAGTATTCTGGAGAAATACTCATAAATGTGCTATCTTTTACACTGCCATTTGTATTTATATTCCAAGTCAGTAAACTGTTATTAGGTTGCGGAATCTATTTACACCATTCTCTACTACTGCACAGGTGGACAAGGGGGGGAACGGGGGTGGGAAATTCCCCCCTCGGGCGAAGACGCCCACAAGGGGTCACGAAATTGCTCCCACAAGGGGTAAGCAAATTGGCCACAAGGGGTAAGCAAATTGGCCAAAAAAATTAAAAAATACCAAATTAACTAAAAGTTCCAAAAATTTTCCGGCCGGAATTTTTAAAATTACTATTTTTTGCGAAAAAGCATCCGAAAAATGTGCTTTACCTAAAAATTGCTGTTTTTTGCTAAAAAATGGGAGAAATTAAAAATCACTCTCAAAAGTGCCCCAAGAAACATCGCTCTCACAAAGGGTACCCAAATTTGCTTCCACAAGGGTCAGTAAAATCTGACCTCTCATTTAGGTATGTACTACAGAAGATATTAAACAGATGTTAAACTTTATATAAGTTGTAGCTAAAGCTATAAGCTGTTAAACTTTATATAAGTTGTAGCTAAAGCTATAGAAGAATATAGTTTACTAAATAAACCTTCCTTCTAAATGCCATTTTCATGCTTTCAGAATGTTAAGAACCTGTATTTGGCCTGAGGAATAAGAATAAGAATACAAATAAAATATTATACTATTGCAAAATAAGTTAAAACAAAACAACAAATCTAGTAAAATAGCAAAATAATTTCAAAAATAAAGACAAATTGCAGCGCAAATTAAAATAAACAAAATGGTAAAATTTATGACAGTTTCTGAACTATGGTTTCCAATATTCTGCCGAAGTCGTGGCTGCCGAGTTGAGATGAGAGGAACTGGAGGAGAATCATCTTCATCTTCTATGAGCGGCACTTCCTCTGTATCGATTTCTATAACATATCAAGTAAAAAATAACGCCGTAGCATCAACAGTTCATAACAGATAAGAGTAAGAAACTCTTTCTGTTATGTACTAAGCATATCAGGCATGCTCGGTGCGTTAAGTCGAGACGCTTTCGAGACTAGAGACTCGAGACGAGACCCCTAGCTTCCGGGGGAGGATCTTACTTTGCACTAAATATACGTTTCCATATAAGAGTGTATCAGCTCGCTGATTGGCCCATAGCCTATAAGCTTACGGTAGCTAATTTATTACTTTTGATTAATTAATTAACTTTAATTAGGTTAATGCAATGAAAACACTAATTCGACAACTGTAGCATTTTCTGCTCTTTTCAATGATATAGGTAAAAATTGTTGCAGATTACATTTTTTGAATTTTTGGATTACACAATTTTTATGAATATCATAGGTCCACGGAAGTTACAGGAAAGGGGTGGTCCTCAGTTAACTCACCAAGCATGCCTGTCATGCTTAGTACATAGTAGTATAAGAGTTTCTTACTCTTATCTATTATGTACTCTTGGTATCATCTAATCTCACCAAGACTACTCGTAACAGAACTTAAGGAGGGGCGTCGCTTTTTGACCGATTTTTCGACCATCCCCGATTTTGCTCATTTTTACATATTTTGTAGTGCCAATGGATCCTCAAAACAAGACCAGAGCGTTTTGCGTAATATTGCTTCTATCGTGCGGTAGAGCCCTTCAAAAGTGACCTCGACATGTGTTAAACATAGGAAAATGAAAAAGTTAGGTTAAAAACTTTGTGGCAGAAAAATTTCTCGCTGTATGCAAGACACAGTGCTACAACCTTGTTGTACATGGTAAGGACATATCAGAGAGTGCAAATAACCCTTCTGGAACAATTTTGTTGAGTGTCGAATTTTTGGCGATTTTTCAAAGTCAAAATTTTGTAAAATTGATGCTTTTTACCACGAAAAACAGGACCAGCGATACATTTTCGCCTCTCCTGCGCGATTGGCAAAAGCTATAGAATTCTTATGACAGTAGTTTCAAGTTTATACCATTTGTAGACCTTTCAAAAAACTTGCCACAAAATGGGCTAATTTTGCCAAAAATCATCATTTTGCACAATTTTCACGTTCTTTTAATAATTTCTCACTCGTTACCCACTCGAAAGTCACCAAAATTGACACAAAACTCTCAATGCCTGCCGGACGTTATGGTCAAGGCAGATGCTTCAAGGTAGAACTTATCTGTCGTGTCGACTCCTTTGATCTCTTATAGGCCACTGAAGTCAATTTTTGAAATTTCCAAAATATAGACAATTTAGTATCATTCGATAGCTACTGATGAGCTGAACAACTTAACTTTTGTAATAGAACTATGTGTCTGAAATGTAGTATATGAAAGTTAGAGCAAGTTAAAGTTTGAGGGCACAGATAGCTGAAAAAGGCTCAGTTCACAATTGAAGGATGTACTGTGAACGACGTAATATTCCGGAGTCGTTTTAGCATTAAAATATTAGCCAACCCACAGAATTAATTTGCCATATTAGTTGACCCAAATTTCGCTACCATTCTGTCGCAACATGACCTTGGAGGGCAAATCACAGTGATTTTCAAGTTTTCCAGCTTTACAGCTGAATATCTCTGCCACTGTTTGGTTTCGAACTGTAATGTTTTGTCTTGTTTTTGAGAACATATGTACCTATATTGTGTGTGAAAATGAGCGAAATCCGTGACTATCGATTTTGACCCAAAGCGACCCCCCCCTTAACCACGAGAAGCAGTTGCGCCTTAGAGCAAACGTAGAGTTGCTCAAGGAGGAACAATTCTTTTAATAGTGCAATCATTCTTGTTTGAAAGTATGTATACTCGTTTGCGAACCTGATGGAGCACCATTGAAAGCTTCGACGATATTAAAATCGGTTTCATTCAAAGTGGAATTAGAAACAGGAAAATACATCAATTTCACAAATTCTCCAATCGTTGTTTCCTTACCAAGTAGGATAGACGCCATTGAGTCTAAAATAGAAGCAAATTGTAGCTGAAAATCGCAATGACTGCAACATAAATATTAACACAAGACAAGGCTATACATAGTTACTTTGAAAGCCAACAGTTCTTGGGTTCGAGATTGGAGGGAATAAATTAGGATGAGGATGAGAGTGCATCTCCGGATCATCTTGTAACTTCAAAATCAGGCTCAGGGGTGGATCGTGAGTTCAAGATTGCATGACAAAAACAGGATCTGTTTCAGAATCGGCTTGAAAATCTCTTTTAATAGACGGATCCTGCTAGACACCCGCTCTTGAACTGAGAAGCCAAGCCTGGTCCAAAGAACTAATGAAGTGCCAAACCGATCCCAAATAGATCGAGTTTAGAGGGTTCTTCCCTGGGTCCGATTCTGCAGTTTCAAGCCAATCCTGAAATGGACCCTAATCCTGATCCTGATCCCGGTTTCAGTTACCTCTATACTACATACGCACTTTGTAACACATAAAGAACATGAGCAAGTGAGCATATTTAAATTCAGTGAATTGCCGATTGGAGAGCAGTAGCTACGCACACCTCTTTGGGAATGGGTTAGTCGTTAGAGTACTGGCGCGCTAGAAGGTGGCTTGGCAGGCAACTAACTACTGAAAGCGAAACTTAGCATGCCATTATTGACTCGAACAAGTTTAGAATTTAGATCACTTTTATATCTAACAACTACATATGTTGGGTCTCGGAGCATTTCTAATTGGACCAGATTGGGTCAAAGCAATAATAAAATGGACGGAAAGGAATAAAACCAATTAAATGATTGAAATAAATTATATTATTCATTACAAAACTAGCGTACCCAGAAGAAAGTGACTACTAACAGAATTTGCAATACAAACTAAACAGGTTAAAATAAGAAGACTACGGACTGCCATGACGAGATCGTGGGAGGCTCTCAGACTGACTGACGCGGATGGATCACTACTAGCCCCAGTTATTGACATTATGCAAATTAGATTTTGACTTGTTTCTGTCTACAATATTTTGGCGTGTTATTACTCCAATTTTTCTCGGAATTCCAGACAGAAACATTTTAAGCTTCGATAAAAGGCGAAAAGTGCCAATCTGACATAAAATGAGTTCCTTCATTACAATTTTAAAGCGACCTGAGATAGAGACCTTCGCGGACCTGAATTTCCAGGCCTTCCCAACCAACCCGGCCTGTAAAAATTTCTGCCCGGCCCGTCTCTGTCCGGCCCGGCCATTTTGAAAACCTTTCAGCCTCGGCCCGGTCCGTTCCGGAGCCCTTTCTGCAAGATTTGTAATGGTTACCACAAACGTGTTCACAATACAATCGCACAAAATTGCTTTTTTATTACAATACTATATTTAATATAAGCGAATTTCGCGGTTTGGTAAAGCCTATTTTGAGCAGTACAGTACAGTCAACGGTTAAGCTCTTCCTGCTCAGAGAATAAATAACTCCTCAACTTCGTTGATTGAAGTCACCAAGGCACAAGTTATGAAGAGTGAATTCTTGTCAAATACTAAAAATAAATACCCATATTTTAAATGCTAATGGATGAATAAAAAACCAAGATTAAGAAATATACCTACACACAGACAACACAAGTAAACTAACTGTACGTAGGAAAGAGCTAAAAATAGCTTCAAGAACTAAAACATTAATAGGATAGCATTCATAGCCAAAAAGCTCCCTAAATTATTTTAGAACAAATTCTAAAAATTCTGAAATTAAACTCATTACAAGTCAAACTAAACTTTATGTATAACTGAAAAACAAGGTCCGGCCTGAAGCCGGATCCGCTGCAGCACTCGGCCCTGCCAGGCGAGCACCCAATGTTTTCTTTCCTCGTCCAGGCCCCTCCGGACGCCTGGCTGGGCCTGCCGGCCTGAGTATTGGTCAGTAAGATTTCTAAATTGGTTGCAACAGTTTAATAGTAAGAGGTGTGAAGCATACAGTTGTTCGAGGGCCTGTATGGGGCCAGCTCCGTCCCCCTAAAAGGCCTAGCCCCCTGTTTATTTTCTGAGGCCGAACCACGGCCCGCCCCTCCCAAAACCAGGTGACGGGCCTCACATGGCCCCGGGAGTCGGTGTCAGCCATGGTCTCTGAGCAGTCTCTCGATTTATTTGGGTATTCCGCCTTTGATCTCCTGTTGAGAATGTGCAGTTTGCCAAAATCTATTTATTAATTCGTTGTTAACTAATCTCACTCAATTATCTTGCATTTTGGTTCACCTTTTTGTAAGCTTTCATTATCTATCCATTGGAAATTCTTGTTATAATTAATTATATCGTAGAAAATTATTGTTGAGACAAAATATTGATGGGAAATCAGCTCAACTCCGATGAAGTTGTACCGAATTCATTTTGTTTGCTAGGGTCTAACCTTATATATTTCTTAATTTGACCCACAAAAAGGGTACAAACAAACCACAGGAACTTTTGAAGTCTACACAAGTGTGCTCCCGTGCAGTCAGTCTCCAGCATTTCTTAATTCCTACTAAATCGATTTTGTATCCGGAATTCATATCGTAAAAATGACAAGGATTCTTAGAATAATAACTCATAAAAACCAGCACTTTTGTTTAAAAATGTTTTCGCTGTAAGTACAAAAGAAATATCTCGTGTTTTATTTAATGTTCGAAGTGGATCTTAATTCTTGAACCCTATTTTGCGGCATCAATTTCATTCCTTTTTCTGTCTTTAGTCAGAGTCCTAAATTTTTTGGTCTAATCAATCTGCTTGATGTCCCACTGGCAAAATGCGTTTGCTCTGGAAATGTTGAAATAAAGTATTAAAAGTCACTCATTTTCACAGAGTCAAGAAAATAACGCAAAGTTGCTGTGCATAAAGTTTTACAAAACTTATATTGATTAGAAAAACTTTTGTGGCCTGGAAGGTGCGGGGATTAGTAGAGAGGACGGTCCTCGATGGTCGGTGTTGGGGCCGGCCTTCCAAACAAATCGGCCTGTGCCACGATCAGTCCTTTAACTGAGGGTTGGGCGGGGCACACTCCTTTTTGTTTGAAGAGATTCCCCTCACCCTTGAGAGGCTCTAGGTCCGCTCGGTGCTCCTCTGAAAGCGCCGTATGGTATGGTTTTGGGAATTGGGGCCAAGGTATCGGGTGCGCATTTCCGCATGAGCAGGACAATGAATAAAAAGTCGGCGAATGTCTTCTTCAGAGTGCCCACAGCTGGAGTAGGCCAGAGAAGCAGAGACTCTGATACGATGTCGATATCTGGCCAGTAAATTGCGGCGCTCATTCGCTATCATTTGTGCCAACAGCACATGCTTCTTGATTGCCGTTATTGCTTCTGCAGCAGTTGCTGCTTTGGAGCGGTCTTTATTAGTTGCTCGTAAGTTTTCTGCAGTACCTGCAACTCGAACCGGTAGCGTTGTTTGATAGTTGATATTATTATTATAATATTGATTATTATTATTATATTGAAAAGATATTATTGATGCAATCAGCACTTTGAAATATAAATCTGCTGCGGGTCCGGATAAAATCCCATCCCAGTTTTTAAAAAAGTTCAAAACTCAGCGCGCTATTCCCTTGCAAATCATATTTCAGCAATCTTTTGTCGAGGGGGTTTTGCCGGACGACTGGTTAATTGCTCACGTTGTACCAATTTTTAAAGGTAAAGGATCAAGAGCCGTGCCTGCGAACTATAGACCTGTTTCTCTAACTAGTATTTGCTGCAAAGTAATGGAAAAAATTGTTAAAAAGTAGCTTTTGCAGCACTTGCTTCAGAATAATTTTATTTCTAAAGGTCAGCATGGATTTATATCGAAACGTTCTACTCAAACCCAACTCTTAGAGTGTTTAAATACATGTGTAATGAACTGAGTTGGATTAAATAAAAAATTTGATTGATTTGATTCAATTTCAAGAATGGGGTCGTTTCGATTAGGGTTCACTTACACGGAAGGTTAGCGCGTTTGCCTGATTAGACAAACTTAAGTACCAGATTCCCGAAAGGTATCCCTAACTAAGTCCGGATGAATACTCAATAATTTATTAATCAATAACAGATTTCGTATTAATTTAGTAATACTAATAATAATGATAAAATAATCTAACAGGGGCACTAGACAATTAATGTTCACTTCAATTATTAACAATATACGATCAAGGTACAAAGTACCAGGGTTGCCAACTCTTTGGTTAATTGGTGCTTTAAATTGACCAATATTAGGGGAAGACTAATTATTAATAATTCGGCTGCTGATGCTTTCTTTCTTCCTCTTTTCTTGCAATTACTAACAGGACTTCCACCGTGCATCTCGTGGTATTTTTCGGTTACGTTCCGGATTAACCCAGTGAGATGAGGCTCGTGGGGGCAATCATTCATATTTTGATCCCGGGGAGTGTCGCATTTCTTACACTATCCTTGTAACTTTTCAGGAATCGTGGCAAAGGCGGTCCGTGTTGCGGGCCCATACTCGGGGGTCCATTTCCATCATCGTCAGCGGGGTTGAATTGATCCATATTTTCTTCCGGGACTGATCGATAGGGTCGTAATTGATTCCTTGATAGGGTTAAAGTTGATCCTCGCTTGATCTTAATGGTGAAGTCGTAGGGTCGTGATGTTTCCTCACTGACAGGATTTCTAACAGGATTGTCTTCGCAGGATTTTCCTCACTGGGGGCTCCAACTTTTCTATTTACCGTGTAATGAACTGAGTTGGATTAAATAGAAAATTTGATTGATTTGATTCAATTTCAAGAATGGGTCGTTTCGATTAGGGTTCACTTACACGGAAGGTTAGCGCGTTTGCCTGATTAGACAAACTTAAGTACCAGATTCCCGAAAGGTAGTTTGCCAAAATCGGGGATCTCTACAGCCAACCTGTTAGGGGTGCTGACGTTAGTTCGTTTTAGGTAGGGGTTGTTTGGATGATCGCAACAGGATCTGATTCAGCAATGGGATCGCGACAGGATCTAGTTCAGTAGTAAGATCACAACAGGATCTGGTTCAGCAATAAGATCACAACAGGATCTGGTTCAGCAATGAGATCACAACAGGATCTGACTCAGCAAGGCTGTCCGTAACTAAGTCCGGATGAATACTCAATAATTTATTAATCAATAACAGATTTCGTATTAATTTAGTAATACTAATAATAATGATAAAATAATCTAACAGGGGCACTAGACAATTAACGTTCACTTCAATTATTAACAATATACGATCAAGGTACAAAGTACCAGGGTTGTCAACTCTTTGGTTAATTGGCGCTTTAATTGACCAATATTAGGGGAAGACTAATTATTAATAATTCGGCTGCTGATTATTTCTTTCTTCCTCTTTTCTTGCAATTACTAACAGGACTTCCACCGTACATCTCGTGGTAGTTTTCGGTTACGTTCCGGATTAACCCAGTGAGATGAGGTTCGTGGGGGCAATCATTCATATTTTGATCCCGGGGAGTGTCGCATTTCTTACACTGTCCTTGTAACTTTTCAGGAATCGTGGCAAAGTCTCCTCCACATAAGGAACAAAAGGATAACCATGCCTGCATTTTCTTGATTGGGGGGGTTTAGGCATCTTCATATGAATCAGAATTGGGACATATTCAGTCTTGGTATATGTCGCCATTAGTCCTTTGGGTGACAATGCTAATCCCCATTTCGTTGATACCATAGTGTTCATAGCTTTGGCCTTTTGGGCGAAGTAATCACCAGTATCCTGAGCTTGAATGCAGGGAACTATCATTGCAATCATTAACCGAATATAATCCACATCATTAGGATGGGAAAGGGTGGGGAAATTGAACCTTTCGTTTTTATGGCTGGTTTAGGCACAGGAAGTTCCCCATGTTCATCCTTAAGGGCAGATACATCCTTTTCCTCTTTAGATAGTCGTACAGTTGTGGGGACAGAACTTGATCTGCAATTACTCTTGCGGGTTGGAGTAGGGGTCCTCTTTTAGGTGGTGATGGGGAGTCAGTCGTTCTCCTGATGGGGTGAAGGGCTTCCATTCGAGCTCGAGCAAGCAAGAATTGTTGATATGATTCCCAGCATCGTTCCCTTTCGCGTTTCAACTGCCAAACACGACGTTCTTCCTTCTGGGCACGCTTTCTTCTTTGCTCCGGACATCTTTCAAGAGTCTGCGGAGAAACTTGATATCTTGGGGGCACAGATCAGATTCAGGAATGTGGATCTCTCCAATTGCCTTCATTATCTTCTTGATGGCTTTCTTCTTTTTCTTTTTACTTTTCCTATTATTTTTAGTCTTTATGACAGTGGGCTCAACTGTATTAAGATTCACACGGACCTCTCGAGTTCGGAGCTTCTTTGTGACGTTGTCCAATTCCTCGCCTGAATCTTCTGACATTTCTGAGCTGGATGTATCCATTGGGCTGTCTGTTAGATCATTCGGGATTAGTTTTCCTTGGAATAGGTCAATCATATTACCCTGAAATGAGGGATCAATGTTTTCCTTGTCGTCATCCCTTAAGCCCAAGGTCAAGGGAATAGGGGGATCTAAAAGGTTTTCAACCCATAAACCGAGTCGTCCAGCATGGGGAGATTCTTCAGGAGCTTCAAATATATCACTGTCAAGAAAGCAGTAGAATTCCTCGTCAGAAACAGATCTTCCCAATCTCTTCAGTATCCGTCTGCTGACTTCGTAGATGGCGTCCTGATCAATGGGCTTAAACTTACTTTTCCCTCGATGTCTGATGAGATCAGTGATTTGATATTCTAGTTGGGGAGGAGAGGGGGTTCCATTTTGGGTCATGAAAATACTGGGATCTAGGGCTCGTAGGAGTTCTTCTTCTTCTGTGAGCATTTCTCCAAATCAATCTAGGACTCTTCGAGCAAATTTCATAACTGGGCCCATCTCAATAGGGGTAATTGCAGGATGACATTCTTGTAGTGGTCGGGTAGGTGCGAGGTTCTGAATCTGTGGTTCCTGATTCTGTTCCTTTGGTTTCTCCTGATTCATCGGCTCCGTTACAGGAACCAGCGGGGCATGCAACAGGTCCATTGCCATACTTCCATGCGCTAGGACTTTTCGCGCACTTTGCATCACAGTAGGCATATCAATCTGGGGGCTAGGTTTCGGACCTGTAGAAACTGGATTGGGATAGAGAGAGACGATTCTATTATCCTGATGACTGACAATTGGCCCAATCTGTGGGGTAGGGGATAGCCTGAGTTATATTCTGAATTCTCGTACTGCTTCTCCTAATCCAGTGGCTAAGGCATCAGAGGGAGGAACTGACTGAAATCTGGGGGCACGACATGTTTGGGTGAAGTCATGGCATCGAGGGCTTCTCCGTAATCAGGGGAGGAGGAGTATTTTTTGACTGCTCAGGAGAGGCAATTTTGATTCCCTTTATTTCATTGGCAAGCACAGCTGTGCTCTGGACCAGGGAACTGATGGTATTCAGGAGGGCAGGACCGGTAAGATTTGTGCTTGGAATGGCCGCTTCCGGGTCCACTTCCAAAAAGGCAGGGGTTCCTTCTCCTGGATAAACGCCTTCTGCTTCTCGGGCTTTCTTGAAAGCAAGGGAATAGTCTGCAGTGTCCATTGCAGGGGTCGTCCAGGGGTCGTTTCGATTAGGGTTCACTTACACGGAAGGTTAAACTTAAGTACCAGATTCCCGAAAGGTAGTTTGCCAAAATCGGGGATCTCTACAGCCAACCTGTTAGGGGTGCTGACGTTAGTTCGTTTTAGGTAGGGGTCGTTTGGATGATCGCAACAGGATCTGATTCAGCAATGGGATCGCGACAGGATCTAGTTCAGCAGTGAGATCACAACAGGATCTGGTTCAGCAATAAGATCACAACAGGATCTGGTTCAGCAATGAGATCACAACAGGATCTGACTCAGCAAGGCTGTCCCTAACTAAGTCCGGATGAATACTCAATAATTTATTAATCAATAACAGATTTCGTATTAATTTAGTAATACTAATAATAATGATAAAATAATCTAACAGGGGCACTAGACAATTGACGTTCACTTCAATTATTAACAATATACGATCAAGGTACAAAGTACCAGGGTTGCCAACTCTTTGGTTAATTGGTGCTATAAATTGACCAATATTAGGGGAAGACTAATTATTAATAATTCGGCTGCTGATTCTTTCTTTCTTCCTCTTTTCTTGCAATTACTAACAGGAATTAAACTTCACTCTAAGCTAACTTTGGGTTCCTCTTCTTCAGGTACTGATTATAGGGTACAGTCTGGTATAGTGTGTACGTGTGTGTTGTGCATGCTAAATTGACTTCCTTATCCGTCTAATCACAAGGTCAAACTAATGAACAATTAACTGATAATTAGTTAAATTTAAAGATATTACAGTTCTGTTCCGGGAGTGGGTGAGCGGGCTTAGATCTGGTATTAAAGATTCTCAAGGAAACCCACAGATCTAAGGCGGCTATCGGACGGTGGAGAGCACAAGCACAGGGGTCGGTCTAGGCGGGGAGTTACCAGGAGATGCCCGAAATATAATTAATGTAAATTAAAATGATAATTTAATAGATTCTCTTCTTTCAACTGGCTTCACAGGATCTAGATATACTTCCGAAAGACTGGTTAGGATTAGGCCTAAACCAGAGACCGGGGAGCCTGAGCTCCCAAAACGAGGGGGCGTACGAAACTTAGACAAAATGAACATAATCGGATCTTTAGAATGGTAGTGTCGAAAAAGCTGATACAAAGTTCAGAGAAGAGTAGGTTTCAATGATTCCCAACTTGATTCAGTGCCAGCAGTGGTCTCTGCCTTAGTTACTAACTCCTGGTTTCATAAAGTATTCAGCAATGTACCTTCCAAAGGACTGTTCTGGACTGATAACTGATTAGAACCACACTGATACGATTCTGACCAAAATACTGGCTACTGGATTCGAACACTGGCACAACGCTTCGGACTGATCATCCACTGATACTAAACTATCCACAGGCAGATCGCTTCTCCGACAGATGAGCTCCTCTGGATCACCTGAATCAAATGGGTTAAAACCCATTAGTACAGGATATGTGTGCGGGAATCAAACCCAGCAACCATTACTCACTTTAAATGGCTTTCCGGGATAAAAGTTGGAATTTCGTTATTTTGGAATAACATTTGGCCAAAACGATTAAAAAACAGCATATTTTGGGACAATTTGCAGTCAAAATGGAACTATTCGCGTGTTATTAGTTTGATATGGATGAATTTCAACCAAACATCAATTTTTAGGCGACTTTCTGCCTCATGGTGCAGAAAATCGCCAATTCAGCACAGTTCTTTCGCAGATATTTATTTTACTTCAATTAGACTCGAAATGAGAACTTCAAGTGTTCAAAGAGCAGGAAAGCATCCGTTTCCTAGTACATAAAACCAATATTAATCACACACGTTCTCTTTCTTGAAATTACTACTTTTCCAGGATTCATTAGAAGATGGTTCAGAGAGATTTCTAAATCTTACTTACTGATTGACATTATTATATTAATTAGCTATTATTTGTATATTTTCAGGTATTGATTTTATTAGCATACTTGCAAAATGAACCAGCACGAAGTCCTTATTTGCGATTCGTCCGCTCCTTGAGCATAGGACTACCTACGCGGACGAATCGAGGATCACCTGATAGTTACAGCCTAGTCTGGGAGTCCCGGTGACTCTGAATTAAGCTGGCTACCTAATTTGCATATCATAACGATACGACAGTGGACACTTGCTCACGCGGGCTAACATTCATTCATTCTTTCGGGCATCACCCAATTAGCGGACAATCAGACAGTTATTCATAATTATGCAATTTTCCTGCCTAATATGGGAATTCTATGATTCCCGAGGTACAAATCCCATGCACCCAATGGGGATCGACATGCCGTTAAGTTTGACAATAATCCATACTGACAACGTTTTTAGACCACTTAGGGTTCTGCTCTTTAAATTCATAACACTAGTTTTAATACAACTATGATTTGGGTGGTTATTACCGATAGTTACAGTCAATATTTCACTGTGAATATCCCAATATCCCAATATCCCAAGTTGCCGGCTGTGGGGAGAACAATTCTGCTAACTAACTTATTGGTTTCAGGGTCGTAGCAAAGGGACCCTCTATCTCAGACTTACGGGTTAGGTCCCACTCAGAATCCCGTTAAGTCTACAAAAAGAAAACTCCGAAAAGTGACAAATGAAAATGAAAAGGAAAAGTGAACATTTTTGCTATGAAAGAAGTAATTCTGTGGCTTGATCGGGAAGACGAAAATGGACAAAAGAAACATAGAATGGGCACATCTCGTCCTCATTCTAGAAATCATAAAATAATAACGAACTAAAGGTTTGAAGAAAATTAAATCAACTCGAAAGCCCGACATGCTATGGAAATAAAGATTTGGCTCTGAGGCCTGAAATGTTGGCGAAAAAACAGGGCCTAAAAACCCGAAAAATGCATAAAAAACAAGGCACAAAGGCCTAAAAAATCCCTATAACTATGGCCCGCAGGCCTCTTCTCCGGATGGTGACAAACATTGGCCAAAAGGCCTAAAAATCGCTGGGTTTGGCCGGGCATAAGAAGCCCAAAACTGCCTCTAAAATTGGAGTGTTCGCGTGTTAGCTTAATTCCTCCTTTTCTGGCCAGTGCGGGCCAGAAAAGGGTCCTTAGGTGCGTCCTATGGGGGGCGTGCATTACTATTCTCCCGTGACACACCAGTGTCACGAGAAGTAATGCACGCGGGGAATAGGCATTTTGTAGCGACCGCACTCGTCCGAGTCTCAACGAACACTAACTAGAATTTTGAAAATTGGGGTGCAAGCGACAGCTCGCTGACAGCTTGTAATTAGGGTGGTTCCTTTAATTTTGGAGGAAAGCCTCTAGAAGTTTCTAGAAACTTCTAGAAGCTTCCTATCTTTTACACGTCTTGGTCCAGGCTCTTTTTGACCTGGAGTTCAGTTGGGACGTCAGATTAATGACAATGAGGAAATATTGCCCACAACTGACCACCTTTTTGATAAATTTCGGGGACGAAACTTGGGCGAATTTTATAAAATTTTGGGTTTACATGTAAACGTAACCAAAGGGACAAACGATGAAAACGTAATCTTAACTAACCCAAAAATTTACAGAAAATTGCAAAATTTTGGCCATTCTGGGCCTATACAAAACAAGTAAGACTCCAATAAGTAAGTTGAGTGAATAAATTACTTTATTGTAGTTAATAATAGTTTATAATTTACTTGTTTTCGGCCCCTCACTCTTAAGTTTTACTTGGACTTTTGGCCGAAAACAAAGGACGCCGGTCATTAGTCTTAGCAACAATTGTTCCTTGCTGCTGAAAACCCCTGTTCTCACTAGACCAAAGACAAGGAGGAAAATAAAACGCAAAAAGATGAAAAAATATGCACATAGTTAATTTTACATATTTTCTAGCTAAATAAGAATTATATTAACGAATTCTACGTACTTAACTACCTAGGTTTAATTTCTTTTCTTTTAGTTTAATTTATTTTTGGGGCAATTAGGCCCCCCTTCAAACGAAAAAGTGTATACTAACTCTCTTTTCGAGAGGCAATTCTTCTGCTGGACTGAGGCCAGCCTAAAAGTTCAGGTAAGGACAACTTCTTAGACAATAGGGCTGGACTTAACACAAAGGTTGTGTAAGTTTTAAGTTAGATTAAACCCCTTAGAGAAAAGTAAGATTACGAAATAGAAAACATTTCACTAAAACATTTTCGACCATAACTTTCTCAATTTTGGGAGTTAGAAGATAAAATGTACATTTTTGGAATCAGCGAAGAATTGTCTTTCGATTAAGCTTAAGCTATGTTTCCACATAAAATTTCGCCCATTACGTAATTATTACCTAATTAACACTAATTAACCCTAATTAACACTAACTAACTCATATTATTACTGATTTGACCTAACTATCATCAAAAATGGAGAGTTAAAGCTAAATGACATTAAATACAACTACCTACGTTTAAATAACATTACCTACGCATATTTAACTACATATTGCTGATAATTAGTACTAAATCTGCATAATAGCTATTTTATTTTAGTGAACCATCTTCGTATGACCCTGTTTGATAACAAACTGAAATTGTTACTTGCTATTAAAGGGATATTAAACGTTTTCTTTGATGACATTAAGACTAGTTTTTGTTTTTTGGTAATTGACAGCGGGCTATTAACTGACTGATAATAAGTTCTAATGAAAAGGCACCAGCTTTTCATTATACACAGATACTTGGGATTTTTTGTTATTATCTGCTTAGAACAGGGATAGTGAGATCCTAATGAAAAGACAACCGCTTTTCACAAGGGAACAATATTAGTGGATTTCTATTCAGTCCATCTAACTGACCAATGTATGTTTCTATTTATAATATTGCTCTTTTAGTATTAATAACACTCCTGACCCTATAATGCGAATTTAACTAATCTTCCCCTTTGTTTCGCGAGGAATTAATTATATTTTTTGAGATTGGCAACCCTGCTCTTAATTACACATGCACTTAATTACCTATGGATACAAATACAGCCTGGACGTTCATTCATACGGAATACAATCACAGAAATCTTCAACTTGGGCCATTTTCTGGGATCTTCTTTGGCATTTTCGAGTGACAATTGATCTAATTCTTCATTTTGGATTAATTCTTCAAAACTTGATTTTTCATTTAACTAATTCCATTACACATGGGCCGGCTATAGAGATGGGAATATGGGGGTGAAAGTTATTTACATTGACATAAGTAAAGCGTTTGATTCTGTGTCTCAAGACAAGCTTATGTCCAAAGTGGAATCTTTTGGAGTGAAAGGAAATGCACTAAAGTGGATAAGGGCTTTTCTATGTCACAGATCGCAGTATGTTAAGGTTAACAATGTCTTGTCCGATAAGGGTGAAGTTGTTAGTGGAATCCAGCAAGGGAGTGTACTTGGTCCTATTCTGTTTCTCATGTATATAAATGATTTGCCAGATAGTCTTTCACACTGTTGTGAAGTACTATGCGTGTACCTCTGTAATAAACTAGTGTCGGACTTCAGTAAAGATTGCAAGTAGGAGTTCAGTGTGTGACATCTAAGTCTAGCCAGTTGAGAGAAGAAGCGAGGATGCTATCAGTCAGCTAATTCTTCAACAAATATATGAAACTAATACAAAGTTACCAGAGAGCACGATAAAGGAATAAACAAAGCAGAGGGGAGGGCGTTACCCACTCCCTATTTCCTAAACTTGGCACAATCGGCTCCTACCCAACAACAGGTCAAACCCCCAACCTAACTGACACACCGATGACAACTGCCACTAAGCCTACCCTTTCTTCGCTTATATATACTTTGTGCTACTGACGTAGCTAGCCCAAAAGAAATCACTTTTATCATTCATGAATAAGACAATTGTCGAAATAATTCAAAGTTGTATAATTTCGTCAGATAGAATATACTTTACATCACACGTGTGAAGATAACACAACATATAATTTTCAATGCTGCGCTGCTGCGCAGCTAGCTACCAGTACCCCAATGGGTAATATCCCAGAAAATACCCCCTCTTTTCCGCCGCCGGCCCCCCGCGCGGCGATCAATACGGGTGGCACAGAATGTTAAACAATGGTAAAACTGGATTACATTAGTTTTGGAGCTCCAAGTAGTAGTTTTAGAGATAAAACAGACAGTTAGAACTAGCTAAAGTAAAAATAGAGCCAAACGATCCCCATTTGCCTGCGAACTACGCGGCTCACAGACGAGTCCGGACTGACACTTCGGACTTGGACTGGGCAAAACTATGTCGGCTGTGACCGAAACTAAACACTAAACTGGTTTTGACGAACGAAACAAACATACAAAACAAACGACTAAACGAAACAAAACAATTAACAACTTTTGACGATTTTTGAGAAACAACTGCACACATTTTGGAAAACAATACAACTAGACACCCGTAAGGACCCCCACGCGCGAAGGCCGAACAGACAGAAAGAACAGAGTACAACGGGGATACTACCCACCGGGGGACCCATCCAAACAAATACAAACCCCGCGAAAGAAATCCAACTAAGGTCCTATAAGAAAACAACAAATACAAACACTTACTAGCGGTTTATTATGCATAGGGGATAAGATAAACACAAAAAATCAGTAGAAATACGAAGACAAAAATTAAAGGCAAAACAGTTAGGCAAACTGGTAGATGGCAAAACATGGCCAACAAAAGAAGACAAGCTACCAGAGAATAGCTACCAAAGATATATGTAGGGAGCGCCCAAATAGAAATTCAGTACTCAAAATTTAAGGGAACCCTCCCTGTGTGTAAGAACAAACATCAGACAACAAAAAACCCCCCGCTATACATGCAGAAAAAATGGAATGCACAGTCACAACAGTCAAAACATATGGGGGAGCGGAAACGTCCTAGGCGTGCCAAAGGAAGGGACCACGACTTCACATAGGAGCAACCAGGCAGACCAGAGCACACCGGGAGCATACAAACAATATACACGGATCTAAATAGGACCCACCCAGAATAGTCCAAAATGGCCGAGGCCAAACAAAGTCCAAAGCAAAAGGGGCACAGATGGCCCACCAAAACAGTACAGCACATAGTCAACCGGGATTCTGACAAGACCCGGGAAGAACCAGGTAGGCCGAGTGCGGCCACACAGCAGTAGTAGAGGCCAGGAGGCCAAGATATAGGTGTGAGGACCAGACCCCACCACAGAGCAAGAGTCAGAAACAGAGTCAGAAATGACAGCTGGCCTGACAAAAAGAATAGAATTGGCCCAGCGGAACTGCCAAGCAAGGCAATTCACCCAGATACCAAAGAAGCAATCCAGCTCCCGACCACACCACTGCCGGAAAACCGACCCCGACCAACACCACTAAGCTTCCGGGCGCATCCAGACCAGAGAAAACAGAGGCCCTGCTCCATGCTAACATCCATCGTGGGAGGCACGCCTGGCGCAACTGGGGGTATGGGATCCGTACAAGAGATTCCTCTATGACCGCCTGAACCTTCTTCTCTAAGAACTTTGATTTTTTCGTCCAAGTCTCGATCATTTTACGCAAGGGTTGGAACCGAAACAGAGATGGATAAATATAGAAAAACGGGTAAAGCTGGGCGATTGCGGCCACTTTGGCACACGATTCCAGCGCAGCTTTCCCAACTAGTTCAATCCCCGGAAAAACCAAGACCCCTTCCCGAGCCAAAGGCGGTAACCGCAAGGTAGCATGCCAAAAATTGAAGTTGATCGTACCCCGGAGGAACAGGGGTGGGGTGCGTTTCGAACGACACATGCGCCCCCGGAATCAGCTGGTTCAGTTCCTCAAGATATTCGTCGAGTGCTGGAAATGGGACAGCAAATGGTGCTGCCTGCCCACGAAGCCAATCGTCCCAATAGGCAATCGTATGTACGAAATACGGATTTAAAGCCGAACAGCCCGAAATGGCCTGTACTGGTGGAAGCTCCGCGTACTGCCAGTACCGATCTGCATATTGACGGAACGGAACAGCAAGATCCGAAACCGCCAGAAGCTCGGCCACTGATTGACGAACCCAAGGATCTAAAGGCTGAGGTCCCAAGAAAGGTGGGGTGCCCGCCTTCTTATCAGATGGGAGACCATACCGGTCCTCCCCCGGGTAGATACAATACGGGTCAGCCCCATTCAAAAACTGCGGCCTTTCCCGCGGATTTGCAACCGGCGGATTTCCTTCAAAGACCGTGTCTTCAGGATCAACAAAATACTTCGACAAATCCGCATGCAAGTAGGTGGAAGACCCCTCTATGTCAGAGTCAGCCAAGACCAAATCAGTCACAACACGGTGATAGACCGGGTTCAAAACATGAGTGGCCGGCCACTGAATGGTCGCCGCTGGTGGATGCAGCACCGGTTGCGGAGGCTGAAACGGCGGTACCTGTTGAACGGAAACCACAGGTGGAGTGGTAGCAAACGAAATTTGGCATTGGGCGTCCATTGAAACAGGCCGAGACGCCGGCTCAGCGGGTCGCTGATGCCCCAATGGGCCCACAGAAGTGGACCGAGATGGAATCCTCAAGCCGATACTCCAGGTAGAGCAGGTGACAGCTGAAATAGCGAACGGTCCGCCGACAAGTTCATACCAAACGTGGGGTGTTCTACCCCTGGCACAGGGGACGGAGCAAAAGCACCAGGGAAGAGGACCCTTAACAGATCCAGCACTGGAGTGTCTCCCTGTCCCACTGTGTGGTACGCGACCTCAAAAGCATAGAAAGGCGGAGGATGGCCAACTCGTTCTTGCAGTTCAGCTGCAGAAAGCCCCAGCAGTGGAATCAATTCCATTTGCAACGGAGTGCCCACTGAAGGAACACGCTGCCAAAACGTGTCCACAAAGTTGAGCCTCTCCCTATGCGGAATATCGCCTAACCCCTGAATCGGTTGAGGAAGACGAGCCGAAGAGCCCGCCTCCTGAAGAGCTCGAGACCAAATAGGAGCTAACTGTGCGAGCATCGGAGGACCTTGCTGCAAGCGCGGAGGCTCAACATTAGCACCCTCGATTAGAACCGGCGGAATCAGCCCGGGGCGAGAAACTCCAGGAGCACTAAAAGGCGTACAATCGAAAGAGAAAAATCCAAAACCCGCCGGAGACGAGTCAGCCAACAAAATCATACCCAACTCATTTGTGGGAGCGGGAATTAGCGTCAGCGTATACTGTGGATCCGCCATAACACTGTAAACAACCACTTGTGGTTCGCCCAAACCTTGTTGTCCCGTTTCCATCGCCGCAGAAATGCCAGACGTTGTCGTAGGCCCAGATGTTGAAGGGCCCGAACTTACTTGTGGTGATCCCGAACTTGTCGCAAGGAGGCCCGAATTTGTTGGAAGGGTCCCCGAACTGATCGGGGCAGGCCCCGAACTTAACGGGACAGTGCCCGAACTTGTCGGGACGGAGCCCGGACTAATCGGGACAGAACCCGAACTAATCGGGGCAAAGCCCGAACTAATTGGGACAGAGCCCGAACTTGTCGGGACAGAGCCCGAACTTGTCGGGACAGAGCCCGAACTTGTCGGAACAGTGCCCGAACTTGTCGGAGCAGTGCCCGAACTTGTCGGAGCAGTGCCCGAACTTGTCGGAACAGTGCCCGAACTTGTCGGAACATTGCCCGAACTTCGCACAGAAGAATCCATGGTTCCTAAAAGTTCGGTAGGCTCCTCCAAAGTCACTATCACTGTTGATGGAGATGGTTGTTGGCTGGAATCACCTGAAAGAAATGCCTGATCTGCCGCAGAGGGCGTTGTATCCATTTCAGTCCCTGAAGAAACTTCCTGTTGCGCCAACCGCGCCTGATGCTGTCGGGTAACTGGCCTATTTGTGGCTGTAGCTGAAAAATCGCCACGCCCAACACCACGTCTAATGCCCTGATTATTACTAGGCTGAGAAAGAAAACGACCCCGGGGCGAACGAGAACGCGCAGCCCCAGAACGAGAATGTGCGCGGGACCGGAGGACATAGGGAGAAACCGGATCACCTGACTCCACACCGGCGGGGTCCGCCCCGAACACGGTGGTAGGAGCCCCAGGCGAGGACGAGAAGGCGGGGTCGACCCCCCTCACTTCCACCCTCGGCCCAGGCGGTGACCGGAATTCCAACGAAGCATCCGTAGACCCACTGTTATCCACTACTTCTTCTGCACCGATGGACAAATTTGCCGCAACTGAATCAGCTGCCGGTAGCTGTTGCAAATAGGCGACCTCCTGATCCAGAGACCCTGCCAAACGCGCTCGCTTCACTGTGCTCGTATCCACCACAATACCTTCTGGTTCCTCCTGCTGTTCAAATGCTGCCTCCTCCTCTTCCTGATCCGCCGCCGCACTCGCCGCAGCCCTATTTGCCCTAGAAGAACGACTAGGAATGGACTCAGAACTGTCGCTACGCAATCTCGTAGGCGTTGGTCTCGACTAAGCTGAGACCCACAATTCATATGCCGTCCAATCATGAAGAGGGGCGGGCTGTGTAGGCGGGCGTTCCAGATAGCGTTGGCTTCCAGATAGTAGTAGGAGGCGCGCCCGGAACAAGCGACGGATCTGGGAGATATGACAAAGCATACACCCCCGGAAGAAGAGAAGGTGGGCTGAATTTGCCTGTGGTAGTCAGATCAGATTTCGAGGGCTTAGCCGACACTGATTTGGTTGCCTGCGATGTCCCAGGCTGGTCCTGTTCCACTTCTGATTTCTTCGCTGACGATATTTGCACAGGTTCCCCCAAGCAGTTCCTAAGGCACTTCATGGTATCAGGGGCTGAGCAAACAGTAAGTGCCTTATACGTCCGCAGCCACTGAAATTCGGAAACCCCAAAGTCCTGGTCGAAGTGGATGTATCGCTGTACTGCCAGGATAACGTCTCGGACATCTGTTGCCCCGTAACGCAGTTCCGCCAACGTTGGAAACGGGTGAAGGTCCCTGCACGAGGCTGCCTTGCACATATTTTGCGGATACTGCAGGATTTCCTTCTGATACCATGAAAGCGGAATATCCACCCGTTTGTGCAGCGGTGGAGGAATCTGCTGGTTGTGCTCATTGCGCCACGGATACGAGCCCCTAGTATCAACTGGAGACCACTGCTGCATAGGATGGTCCGGAAGACGCGCATTGACCCGACGCCCCAGATACGCAAGATCTGTGGCTGAATGACGGGTGTCAATGCCTAAGGCCCCTAGCAGGCGCCGGACATCGGCCAGAGGATTCAGACCTCGAAGGGGGTAGGAAGTATTCTAGAAAAGGGGGGCTAACAAATACTGAAAGTACTCCCAAGGGGGGTACTGAAAAAATAGCACATACAGTGGGATCAAATAAATACCCACCGAAATAGGGTCCTGTTTCGGATTTGTCGGATGGACCTGATCAAGCTGAGAACGAAACAAATGCAATTTTTCCGGGTAAGGGACAGCAATTTGGATCAGGGAAAGGGTACGCTGGGGAGGAAGCCCCATAAAACTCTGGCCGATGTCCCTTCCAGATCCCATGCCAGAAAACCCGCCTTCTCAGCAGCCTCAACCCAAAGAGGGACAGACCGGATCAATTGCTCAATTGATGTGACTACAGTAGTAGCCTTTGCTAAAGAATGGGGAAACCCCGTTTTCTGAGAAATATGGCGAATGTATGCCGAATACTGAGACTGATCAATTTGATCGCGAAAAGTGAAAAATTCTGGGGGTGTTCTGACAAATTTTTCAAAAGGGTATCACGCGAAATGAACGAGATAGCGTCACCCCAAAATCCTCCGGAAGCTCTAAGGGTTCCGGTCTGTCCTCTTCAGACGACTGAGCGGCAGACGCCCCGCTTTGAGGCTGCAATTCACGCCAATTACCCCCAACAGTTTCCAATTGCGTACGTACCGCGCGCACTGAACGTTTCACAGCATCGGAGTCACTTTTTGAAGTCTTGCGAGACATCTTTCACAGAAAAGTCAAAATTAAATCAAAATTTAGACTCAAGAAAACACCAAAATTTTCTCAAGAAGCTAGGAAATGAAAATTAAAACAATTTTATATCAAAATCCCATCAAAAGTAAAAGAAGAATCTAGCTAAAAAGGAAACGACCTGTGAGAATGATCCAGCAGAATTTTGTTACCAGGCCGAAAAGACAGAAAAGCAGAACCAGCAACAGAAAGAGCCCAAAGGAACCTAAACAATAAGTGCAAACATAAAACAAAACAGAAGAGTAAAGCCCCTCCGCAATGTATACGTACAGTGATGACACGAGCGTTGTTTTGTGCAATAGTGAGGTAGAAAAGAAAACCCGTTAAGATGTATACGTATATAAGGCCCGTTAAGGTGTTTATGTATATAAAGCCCGTTGAGATGTATACGTATGTGTGTTATGAACGTTGCTGTGCAAGATAGTGGGGCAGCCCACATGTATATGGAATCACGACAAAAATATCAGAAAAACAGAAGGAAAGAGACCGAAATATGAAAGGTAAGGCAAAATTTTCAATAAAAATTTCAGTGATCAAAAGAGAAAGTTAAGATATAAAACTCAAGTATAAACTAGAAAAATACCAAAGAGCAAATTACAGAAAATCAAGACCTGTGGCCACCTGAAATAAAGAATTATATTCAGTGAAACGAGGCAAAAAACTAAGATTGTGAAAAGAATTTGGAGGATGTCGAATCGGAGCAGAAAAATAATGACGGCATGGTTCGTAATGTGCCATAACAGGTATCGGAGGCGCCGAATCTACGCTGGGCGGCCACCTTAAGTCGACATAACCCAAGAAACAATTCATCAGGAGGAGCACTCGGATCATAATGCAGCGTAGGCGGAGAAAAAACGATACGTCGACGACGATGTGTTGGATCTACATGACAAGGCAAAGGTGGTTCAGCCAGTAAAAGAATGGTTTCTGCCAATCTATCTAACATAGCTGGATGAACCGGATGCGGAAGAAATTTCGGCTGCCTAGCCCGCTCCATACGCTGGAGACGGCGGATGTACTGGTCAATCAACTCTTGTGGGGACACACCATCAAAATGCGCACCTGCCATCTGACGAAAACGAGCATATTCATGCAAAAGTTTGAAATGCTGTGGGACCGGTGCGGTCCCTCCGGGCTTTTGAGGACTATCACGAGGTAAACCCTCAAAGAAGGCTTCCATATCAGCAAGATCACTAGCATGTATACCAGACTCGTCAGAGGGCAAGACGGACGAGGAAACTGAAATTTCTTCCTGTTCATCCAACAAAGGTGAACTTGCTGCCCCTAGATTCACGTCTTGAGGAATTTGATCAAAATCTGCATATGTAAACGGAAGACCCCTTTTCCTAGATTTTTTTGGCTGCACTTTAGGCTTTTTAGGACTCCCGCCCGAAGCTCCTTGAGAAGAAAGATCTTGCCCCGCCCCTCCCATTGACTGTTGAGAGATAGGAGGAGGAATTTCTGTAACTGTTTAGAACTAGCGATCCGAGCAAAATCTTCATACGTAACCGGGTTACCCACAGGTTCTGATGGCTCAGATCGAACAACTTGATAGCTTCGAACGACGTAATCGTCCTCGTCAGAAGGGGGGAGTCTTTTCTGCCATATGGAAATAAACGATTCTAATTAAATGAAAAAAATGAATGAAACAAAACTAACCTAAAAACCAAGAAGAAAGAAGAAAAGAAGACAGGGCGTACAAAAGGAAGAATGGAGTAATCTAAAATGCAAAAGGGAAAATATAACAAGAAAACATAAGAAAAGGGAAAAAGAATTTATGATGACTCCTCCGATGAATCCAGGTAGCCTTCGTCTCGCCATCTTTGAAACCGCTGCTCAATGCGGTTCCTTATTAGTTCAATCTCGTACCACACATCCGGAACATAATGAATCATTGGATGAGTGGCTGACAAACGTAAGCGTTTACGTGCCGACTTAGAACGGCCTTTACCCGAAATTGGTCGAAAATTGAATGGCGAGGCAGATCCCGACGCTACCGCAGGGTGTACTGGATGCGGAACCGATTGTGGCTTACCTGGATTCGCAAGTACATATATGCGCCGATTGACTGCTGATAGTAAATCTGGTAAAGAAGAAAAAGCCTCTGGAGGTAAAACGTCCGGGAAATCCCGACGAAATACGCACAAGTGCACTAGATAACGAACGCGATCATCAATATGACGTCCCTGCTCCAGAGTAAAGGGGGACTAAATTCATTGGGGGAAAAGGAGCATCAAAACAAAAAATGTTCCTGAAGGGGGAGAACCATACGGATTAGCAATGACTCTCCGTTTATAATCAGGGAAGTTCGGACCCAAAAAAGGGTGCGGATCCCTTTCAGGATGAGCATCCAGAAATCTTTGGATCTCCTGCTGGCATCGTAGCCAGATTGGGAGGTCAGCCAACGTAAACGGAAAGGTTGCAATCATAGAATTTCTAGGTGGGAGAAACATGACTGTCGGATCAAAATGAGACATCAGTTCAGGAACAAGAAGACGAACTTTCTTGGGAGAAAAAACTTTTGAAGCTGTAGGGTCTAAAAATTCACCCCGGCTACTGGACAAATTCAAATTTCGCAAAGTTTCAATAGTTTCAGGATCAAGTGAAGAGGGAGAGGATGGGGGAGGGGGTGAGTGCGACTCCACCCGAGCTAACCCCGGAGCAGAAACGTCCGGATCTTCAACTAGATGATCGTGTTGCGCCATTCGCCGCAATTGTGCAGGCGAAACTTGTTGAACCCGCGGAGGGGAATGTTCTGAACCCCCGCGTGTTGCGACAATGCGAAAGTGCTGAGAGACGAATTCCAATTTATCTGCTAGAGAGGCATTATCTAAATTTTGACGATTAGACATAATTTGTTCAAGGAGAAATTAATCACAGGTGGCCACACAATTTTATAGAAACTATTTGATCAAGAAAAATTCAAAAAGAGAGAAAAACACAAACAAGACAGGACCTAGAAAGTGCAAAACTGACCGAAAAAATCCTGAAAATAAGCATAAAAGGGCAATGCCCACCACCAAAATTCAGATATAAACCTAAACATAGAAAAAGACACAAATATGGGTAAAACAGTTATATACGTATAAAAGCTAAAATAGAGAAAGGGTTAACATAATACAGCAAAAGAGATCAGTAGTGTGAGATACATACATACCACAGTTGAGGGGGAAAACAAAACATAGTTTCACTGGTCGGGTGTCAATTCCGTGAGAAACGGTTTGAGTCTATTCACATGAACAGTTTCAGGGGGGGCGTCAGAATTGAGTGTAGATTGGATTTGACAGTTGGTAGGAGAAATAACTTTAAGGACCCGAAACGGCCCCTCAAAAGCCGGGAGGTATTTGCGGCTTGCCCCTTTCGGAATATTTGCCTTTGAGACATCTTTCCAAACCATCATACCTTCCTTATACTCAATAGGTTTGACTTTAGAGTCATATTTATCTTTGCGTTTTTTTCTGAACCTGTGCTATGTAATCGTTCAAAATTTTCCGAATGTGTCGCATACGAGCACGAAGTTCATCTACGTATGATGGTAAAAAATCACTGATTCGAGGTATAGGCTGTAGGGAAGGCCCCCCACATTAACGTTGTAGTACAAAACATAAACTTTGCTCCTTGTTTTCCCTTTTGGAAAATTTCGACGTGTTTAATCTTATTACACAGAAATTAATGATGTTCGGTATTTTACAAAGGAATTGCAAGGCTTGGCTCATGAATTCAAACTTTTAGTTAATGAGCTCATTAATTCGCCGTCAAATTGGTCCTTTTTTAAAACATTTAAAAGGTTCTTGAAATTGTCTTAGAGCAGAAGTTCTTTGTCTTTTTGGGGTGATTCTCGTACTGGCTAGCTGCAGTATTTCAGCATTTTTTGTACCAATATTTCCCAGTAATTTCCCATTGCCTTTAGTATTTAGTATTAAATATATTGTGCCTTAAACAAGAGTAAGTTACTGCGTGCCTTGAAGTGTCTAAGTGAAGAAGCGTATCAACCTCGAACCGGCTAGATTCGAACCACAGTCTCAGTTTCCGCATAAAGGACTTCGCTACATTGGCGCACTGGGTAGGATCCGATTATTCGGATCTGCAATATTTTGGTTCTCTCCCCTGCGCGTAAATTCGGTTAAGGCAATTTTTGACAAGTAACGGCAACATACAGGTGACTTGAATAGTGAATTGTTGTGCTGTTGTGTCATCCTACTTCTGTCTACTTTCCTACTTTGATAACAATTTACCATTTTATATTGTGTAACTTCTTTTCAGCTTTAAGTTCCCAGAAACTTCCCTGTTCACTAGGTAGGGCTTATAAAAACCAACAAAAACGTCGAGTATTCATATTTCTTGCTGTGTGTTAGTACTGTACTGTAGTGTGTGGTTGCTGTACGGGTTTACGGATTGGGTTTACGGCATTTACTAGAGTTAGTGGATGCAATTCAGCAGTGACGGTATTGCCCCATCTTTTGATGTTGACTTCGAAACTCCAAAAGAACCTCAATCTTTGCGAACTCAACGCTATCGTGCTAGGCTTAAAAACAAAGCGATGGAAGACCAACTCAGAGCATTACAGCAAGATCTATCTGATCTTACTAGACTAACTTCAACTCTGCACGCTTCTGATTTGCGTCGTAGAGAACGTGATTTAGAGTTACCATATTTTAAAGGTGAAATTCATGAAAATTTCGATAACTTTTATGAACGTTGGGAGTTACAGGCTAGGGCTGAACAATTTACCGATGATCAAAAATTGTTAAAATTCCCTGCCTATTTGAGAGATAACGCCCTAGAAGTGTATAGAGCATTACCTGCTGCGGTTAAAAATGATTATAGTGCACTTGTAGCAGCACTGGAAAAAGCGTTTCGAACCCCTGCTAAGGAGCTTATAAATTCTGAATTGCTACATAACAGGAAGCAGCAAGAGTACGAGTCAGTCGCTACTTATGCACGTGATCTGCAGCGTCTCGCTCGGAATGCGTACCCTACAATGGCTGATAACGCCAGGGAAAATATGCTCAGGGGGCTATTGTTGGCGGGCCTAAAACCCGAAATTCAAGATAGGTTAACTTTTCTGGCGAAACCGCCTGGAACTTTCGAAGACGCCATCACTGAGGCCCGCAGGCAAGAAGCTCTTCTGCAGCGTCGCGAAGGGAGAACAACAAAAAGCGAGGACAAATTCCCTGATTTTAAGGATTTAAAAAATGAATTGCACGAAATTCGAAAGGCACAAGATAGGGCTGAAAGACGCAATCATAAAACTTCCCGCCACGGCAGAACGGGGTTTCAAGTTAACACAATTGGTACAGATGCACCTTGGAAAACTCATTTAGATGAATTAGAGAAGCGATTGAGTAAGAGACTGGATGACATAGCTAGTACACAAAAGAGTCCCCAACGTATGGCCGATAACCGTGCCCAACGGAAGTGGACACCGGACGGTAAGGCCATTTGTTTACGTTGTGGCAGGCCTGGTCATATGATTAACCAGTGTCGACAGCGACCTGACTATCCAAAATTCCCGGCTAATAGAAATTTCCCCTCCAGAAAAGTTGATACAAGAGCTTCACAAGCGCGCAAAATGGTGGGTGCGATTAGAACCCCACAAGCTAGTAATGAAGATTATGCAGCAGATGCATCAGGAAATGAGGAAACTGAGGAAGAAATTTGTTGGCGTGGTCCGGACACCCAACTAAGTAGTGAAAATGAATTTCTTCGTGATGAACTTAATAGGTTACATACTAATTTCCCATCTTTCGTAGGTATGATACAAGTGCATGATCGCGCCAAAGGCGGTAAGCGGTGGTCAAGAAGACGAAATAAGCACCCAAAGGGTAGCTGCCGTAGGCCTGCGGAGAAACTTACAGATATCTCCAAGAGTGAGATACTAAACCTTCTTGGTGTAAATTCCCGCCGCCAAGTTGTGGCACTAATGCGATTAATGCGAACATTTAGTTCAGTTTTAGTTCGGTTTTGTCTTTTAGTGGCCTTTTTCTGTAGTATACTTGCCTACACCAATTTCCCTACCATTGTAGTAGAAGGAAAATCATCTCCGATGATTTGTAATACCGTTAGTAGTAGAGTTTTATGGCACTTACCAGAACCAATTCCCTGTACCATGCCCGACGCCACTAACGGTCCTGCAAAATTAAGACAAACCAAATTACATATCTACAAGCGAAATCACCTACAGTATGTCACAGTAGCGTATCACTGTGTGAAAATTACTAAGACTATTGAAACTTTTACATATTTCTTTGATGACGAGCATCTCAAAAAGGAGTATAGTAAGCTTCTGTCTGTCTCATCATCAGAATGTCATCGGATGAAACAATTTCGTATTTGTGAGCATGGCGATTTAGTTAACAGGGGTGAGTTGTATCAGACGGAAAACGAACTTGACTGGTTTTACCCTGGAGGTGGAATTAATTGTTGCAAATGGAGGAAATTTACCACCACTAACTGCTACTTATATGAGGCAAAAGTTTACAAGACGCATGGTTCCACCAGCATGGAGAGCACAGCTGGAATGGTAGGTCATTGTAACTACCACATGGGTCAGTGTGCCCTGCATGATTCCTCTTATCTAATCTGGACTGTAAATAAAACAGAACAGTGTACCATTTTACCCTGGAAAGATATGGAAGGAGAGCGCCTAGGAGACGCATGGTTATCTAAAGATAGAAACTTAGCTCTAACTTCGACGGTTCATCGTGAATCCGTGGACTGCCAAGGAAATCCTGTTATTATTTCAGACCAAGGACTAATTTACCGCATTTTAGTTGAAAGACCCCTGGAACCATCCCTGTCTGATCACATTCGTGGCTTGTTCTCGGCAAAAGAAATATCAAATTTCGCACATCAAACTTCGCATAGTATAAGGCAAAGTAGAGATACGAGAGATCAGCGGCAGACAAGAGGTGATCTTCCCACCGGAGTTTACCTACGAGGCGGCTGATTATGACCCTCTGGAATCGCAACGTATTGTTACCACTGACTTGCTGGCTGCTTGTTTGCAAGCTCTGCAGATGAACATTGAGGAAACTATGCGGTATACCTTCCACCATTCAGCCTACGCGACTTGCCAAACGATGCAGTCGTTGGTTCGAGTCTTACGGGCCAACATGCTGTCTAATCCAACTTTAGCAATGCGCCATCTTCTAAATCAAGATGACTTGTATTCTCGATCTAGCGGATCCATTATTGAGACATACCCATGTCAGGTACTGAACACTTCAACGGTTACCTTTTTACCAATGACTACTGACTGTACAGTCGATATCCCTATAAAATTTGTGTTGGACAGGTTAAAAGCCCTGGTGAGATGAAAACAAGAGTTCCTCCTGATCCAGTAGTTTTCGAACCAAAGGTGATGACCAAGAAGAAGCCCGGTCTGGTAGCTAAACGGTCAGTTGCACAGATATCTGCTAGCCGATTAGTTCCCATCTGCTTAATGAATTTAGCGATGATACCTTGTTTACTGATGGCAGGGACCACTCTTGGAAAACTGGAACCTGCCACCTCCATTTATAATCCGGCTAGTCAGACCAATTTAAATCAATTCTGCTCTTTTCCACGTAGTTCTGTACCCATAGGGAATATTAACATCAAAAGTGAGATAAAACTAGAAAATTCGAGCTTGTCGCCAACACAAAAGGAGAAACTTATGGGTACGTTAACTGACTTTTCCGATGTTTTCGCCAGTGACGATTATGATCTCGGAAGATCCAATAAAATTTACCATCGTATCATTACACACGACCAAACCCCTATCAAGCAGCGGCCATATAATTTACCTTATTCCCAACGGGATGATGTCGGTTGTCAAATTGACGAAATGGAGAAAAGAGGGATCATTCAACAATCCACGAACCCGTGGTCATCCCCTATAGTTGTTGTAAAGACGAAGGATGGTACGAACAGAATCTGTGTTGACTATCGTAAACTTAATCTTGTAACAAAGAAGTGTGAATGGCCGTTGCCCCGTATTGAAGACACTCTGAATTTGTTAGGAGGAGCTAAGTTCTTTACTAGCCTCGATCTTGCTTCTGGCTACCACCAAATTGAGGTACATCCAGACGACCGAGAAAAGACTGCCTTTGTCACGTATAAGGGATTATATGAATATAATCGAATGCCTTTTGGATTGTGCAATGCACCAGCTACATTCCAACGGCATATGCAACATACCCTTCATGGTCTTAACTGGAACATCTGTACCGTGTACCTGGACGATATTTTAATTTACAGTAACACGTTCGAAGACCATTTAACCCACATTCGGCAAGTATTCACCAGGTTACGAAATGATGGGTTTAAGCTTAAATTAAGAAAGTGCCAATTTGCCCAGAGAGAAGTTCCCTATTTAGGTCATATAATTTCAAGTGCAGGCATTCGACCAGATCCAAGTAAAATTTCTGCTATCCTTGGATGGCCACGACCGTCCAATGTAAAGGAAGTTCGTCAATTTCTCGGATTTGCTTCTTACTATCGTCGGTTCGTTGCGAAATTTTCTGCAATAGTATGTCCCATCAACAAATTATTGCAGAAAGACACGCCATTTGTCTGGAACGAAATGTGCGAAAATGCGTTCGTTGAAATAATCACAAGACTATCGACCGCACCGACATTAAAATTTCCCGATCCAAGTAAACCGTATAGGCTTTATACTGATGCTAGCGATTATGGGTTAGGTGCGGCGTTACACCAGCCGGAACAATATGCTGGATTGGTTAGACCAGTGGAACATCCCGTAGCGTATATAAGTCGCAGTCTCAGTAAGGCAGAAAAAGCTTATTCCCCGACGGAAAAAGAAGCACTTGCGGTTGTGTGGGCTATAAAGAAATTTCGCCAGTACCTATATGGCGCAAACTTCACAGTATACACTGATCATCAAGCGGTGAGCTATCTACTGCATATCCGCGGAGAGCCCTCCGGTCGTCTCGCTCGTTGGGCACTGACACTACAGGAATACGGAAATAGAATGGTTATCCAACACCGCCCCGGTATTTCCCAAAAACATGTAGATGCTATGTCTAGAATTCCGAAAGTTAATTTAATTACTATTCGAAAGCCTGTGCTGCATGCTGTCATAGAAGAACAAAAAGATGATCCTGAGCTACAGACTCTGATCGACTTCCTAAGCAATGGTAATTTACCTGACGATGCACGCACGGTGGCCTATATTCGACGATATGCACCTCAATTTACCTTGACGAATAATATACTTTACCGAGTAACAAAAAGGTATGGAGTCAGTCATTCCCAGTTGGTAATTCCGGCACACCTACGGACCGATATCATGAAACTACTCCATAATGATACTATAGGTGGTCACCTAGGCAGCAAAAAGACACTAGACAAGGTCCAACAACATTTTTTCTGGCCAAAAATGGAAACAGATATTAAACGCCATTGTGAAACTTGTTTGCAATGTGCCGAAAGGAAACCACCAACTCAGTATCAACGACCGGAACTACATCATGCACCTGTGTCTCACCCGTTTCACACAGTTATTACGGACATTTTAGGCCCATTGCCAGTTACTTATCTTGGTAATCGCTATATAATAGTATTTATGTGTCCATTTACCAAGTGGCCTGAAGCGTTCGCATTAGCTGACATTTCCGCTGAAACCGTAGCTAAAGCTTTTGTCGACGGTGTCATAAGTCGTCATGGAGCACCACGATCACTGCTATCAGACCGTGGTACAAGTTATCTAAATCGGCTTTTGGTTTCTGTTTGTAAAGTCCTGTCTACTGAAAAAACATTCAGTGTTGCATATAGACCTCAAACTCAAGGTCTGGTTGAAAAGTTTAACCACACACTGAGCACAATAATTACCATGTATACAGATAGTCAGCAAAGGACGTGGGATCAGTGCTTACCTCTAGCCTTACTCGCCTATAGAACTTCGATACAACTTTCTACTAACTTCACACCGTTCTACCTGTTGTATGGACGGGAAGCAGTTCTTCCCTCTATCGCCCATTTACCAGAAGTACGGACTACATATTTAGAAGAGTTAGATTATGCTATATGGCTTACCATTCAGCTTAAAAATGCTTATGAGAAAGCACGACAGGCGATAGAAAAAGCTTTTCAGGCTCAAAAGAAACAACATGACCAACGTGCACATGTGACTCTCTCCATTGGGGATCACGTGATGGTGTTACTGCACAAGCAAAATAAGGGCTTAGCAGCAAAGCTTGCGCCTAAGTGGTTTGGACCAGGGCAAATTACCGACATAAAAGGTTCTAAGGCTTTCGTAGAAATGCTGCGAAAATATGCTAAAGCACCTCGATTTCACAAGCAATGGGTTGGCTTAGACAGACTAAAATTATACAAAAGCTTAACTCCAGTCAGCCAAACTGAAGACTTGGCTAGCTCAAGTCGTGATGACCCGCCCAGTGGTGAATTTTAAACTCAAGCATTCCCAACATATTTTTCATATAGGAATTTCCCTGTCTTTGATATTGATATTTAAATTCGATACAAGTCAGCTCGGTTAATTCCCGTAGCATTTTGTATTCCTAGACTTGACAAAATTTTAAGTTTTGATTAGCACCTAATAGCGCGTTATGTTTTCGTCTATATTTAATTTCGAGTCCTCAAGGATTAAAATTATTCATTAATTTACCACTAATTTTGCGTAACAATATCTTTAATAGGCTCTGCATACTTCGCATCATTTACGAGTACGATTTGCTTAGTAATATCACTTACCTGCCCTTAGTTTTGAGAATATCATCTTTCCGCTTACCGGCTCTAAATTCCCGTTAATTTACCTTTTCCCCTTAAAAATGTCCAGTTATTTTCTGTGTTCTAGAGAAACATTAATTCGCTGTGATCATGTCTAGCAGTCCATTTATGCTGCATTCTTTGAAATTCGAAGCGGAATACCAAGACCTTATCCAGACCATCTTACGTGATGTCAAGGATGACAATGTCAAGCAAGACCTTATCAGGCGGTGTACTAATTTGAGTACACAGTATCACCAAGTTCGCGAAAGTTCGTTGGCCGTTGTAACGGCCTTAAATTATGCAGAAATTCCCATTCCGTCATTGCCATTCTTGGAACGCATGGTTGATCCAGTGGATGTTCAGGGCCGGATACTTCGCTCACGTCTGGTTTCAGCTACGCATCCTCATCAGTTCTACCTGCGGTTGGTTCGTGACGAGGACACTGCCAGCGACATTTCGTCTATTCTGAATTTGGAACAGTACCCTAAGGATGCAAAAGTGCAGGGATCCGTCGGTGTCCTTGCTCACTGCGCGGTTCCACATCCGAATCTTTCATTCTATGTGCGTGGCTACATTCTGAGCAATTCTCGAACCTCTGTCGAAGTTTTAGCCATCGATTACGGAGATATTTTCTCTGTCAAACCTGAGCAGGTGCTCGAATTGCTCGATGGTACCCATGAAATTCTATCTTCTCCTCCTCTCGTTTACCAGTGTCAACTGGATCAATTTCCCAGTCCTCCGGCGAATTTACCGTGGCACCCTGACTTCGGAACGGTGCTGGTTCAACTGCTGATTGACCAAACGTTTGAAGTCGAATTTCTACGTGTTCGTCGTGGTCCTCACGGTTGTCCTATCTACAGTGTCGACATCAACGGTATTGACTTGACAGCTGTAAAACAGCTGGCTGTCGAGCATTTTCAGTTGCCCCGGCAGAGGACGACCAGGAATCCCACGACATCATTGTGATCGAAGAGGCCTGTGATGATCAGGAAAACATGGAAGTGAGCGAAACGACGACTAACGAATGTCCCCAGAATCCTATACGGTGCGGTGATCCGAACGAACCCACAGCGTCAGCTGGTACTATACCAGGAGAACCGAACAATTTGTCCAATTCCTCCTTGCTTGCCCCTAGTGCAGCATCCTCTCTTGGTGCTGCTTGTGCTGCACTCTATGGTGATTTGGATCTAACAGAAGTCAGTCCTGAAACAGATTCCACCGTGGACCCAATCTACAGAGCGTCATTGACCGGGAGTGATGATGAGTCCAACATGTCTGCGGACGGCAATTTCAAAAGACAGCGGGTAGCTAACGATCGGGTAGAGGCGCCACCCGCCTATGAACCAGTTCCCACCGAGGTAGATGGATCCGTTACCATCCCGCTCGATTCCCGATTCAACCTCTTCCACAAGGCTACTACAGTGATCGGCGGAATAAAGTTCCCGTACCCTATTTGGTCAGTTCTCTATCTACTGTTGCTCCACTTGAGCACTATAGCTCCTCCAGCTCTCAACCAAGCAGCTTGGCTATTGTTGGGAATCCACAAAGCCGACCTGCCCAAACTGTTGAAGCGATATTTAGACGAGAAAGGACGTCTGGAAGTTGTTGATTTGGCTGCCTATATTCGTCCAATTGTCCAAGTGGTCCTTGAACAGCATCTCAAGGATCTTCCGCCGTGGACATGCCCTCCTGGAATGCGCCGAGTACTCCACGAGGCTCCGCCCAAATTCCAACTGTCCGAAGAAATTTCCCACATAAACGAGGCTTACTATGACTTTCTCCTACACCGGCACGTCAATACCCAGGTGAAAGTTGCCATTACTAGCGCCATTCCCCTAATTCTCCATCCGTATGACGAGATACTGGTGCTCAGTGATACTGCTATGGGAGGACGTATTGAATACCATAACAGCCGTCTGCTCCTGCATCGCCAGTCGCGGCTATCCCTACAACATTCAATCCACAAGAAGTCTGTTGTTTCGTTTTTGCAGCGACTGCCGAATCCGAAACGGTTTTCCCTTGTGATTTGCATTGTTGGCGTCGACGATCTCTCCTCGGCAGCCGATGCCAGGGATCTGCAACGGCGATACGAAGCCGTCTTGCATGTCCATCAGCAGCGTTTCGTCGGCCCTTTGTTCATCACCGAGATGCCCCCACGAACGGATGCGCTGTCCTCCCGGGTCCCCGAGGCACGCCGAGCTCTCAGGATGGGCCACAGCAGCTTTCCTGCTGCCCGGATCATCGAGCTTCACCAGATCAATGAACTGAACCTGATGCTGAGTTCCGCTAATGGTACGGTACTCACGGCGTCTGGTGCCCTCCGCCTCATGCGCATTCTGCTACAGAATGTCCCGCAGTTGCGCATTTCCATGCCATAAGCCACTCTCCCTCTCATCTCATCTCAGCTACCTCCTTCGGTCTACAGCGCTTCCATCCTACCTTCTGAATCAGCAGGTTTCCTGGTGTTAGAAAAGTATACATTGATCTAAGGATTATTTTACACGATATCAAAGCACTATATGTCAGAACTATTTCTGGAAAATTTGGGTACCGTACCTTGCTCATAGCGATCAGGGCGAGGCGAAGTTTGTGTATGTGTCATGTCGAGCTTTGGACCGACAGCACCAACTTCTGATGGCTGCACACGCTACGCTGCATGGAATTCTTTCAAACTTTAAACTATTTTACACTAAACCTAATACTATTATGTGTCGAAAGACTAGCTAGCTTTTCCAACATTGAACTTTTAGTGTTATTCGTAGCCCCCCCCCTTAACAAAGAAAGATACTTACCACTTTTGCCTTCTGCCGACATCTTCGATGTCTCTGCTTAATGTCAATCAATGTCAAGCTAGTACTCTCACATATTCGAACAACGTCGTAACCTAATGAAACAATTTTGCATCATAAACCGTATAGGTTTCATAAACTCGGATCAAAACAGTCACCCAAAAGTGGGATCAAAACAGTCACCCAAAAGTGGGATCAAAACAGTCACCCAAAAGTGGGATCAAAAGTGTCACCCAAAAGTGGGATTGAAACTGTCACCCAAAAATTTTAGTCATTACATATATTTTCATTACATTATCATGGGATCGAAATAGTCACCCAAAAGTGGGATCAAAACAGTCACCCAAAAGTGGGATCAAAATGGTCACCCAAAAGTGGGATCAAAACAGTCACCCAAAAGTGGGATTGAAACTGTCACCCAAAAATGGGATTGAAACTGTCACCCAAAAATTTCACTCATTACATATATTTCCATTACATTATCATGGGATTCAAAACATTCACCCAAAAGTGGGATCAAAACTACCACCCAAAAGTGGGATTAAAACAGTCACCCAAAAATAGGGATCAAAACAGTCACCCAAAAATAGGGATCAAAATAGTCACCCAAAATAAGTATCAAAATAGTCACCCAAAAGTGGGATCAAAACTATCACCCAAAAGCGGGATCAAAATTGTCACCCAAAAGTGGGATTCAAATAGTCACCCAAAAGTTTGAATCATTACATATATTTCCGTTACATTATCAAAAGACCGAAATAGTCATTCAATAATAAGACCAAAACTGTCACCCAAAATTGAGATCAAAATGGTCACCCCAAAAAATTCTACCCATCACATGGATGACCTTTCACAACTAGTTAGTCACCTAAATATGAGAGCTAATTAGTACCCGATAATGATATTAAAACAGTCACCCAAAAGTGGAATCAAAACAGTCACCCAAAAGTGGGATTAAAACTGGCACCCCAAATCGGGATTAAAAACGTCACCCAAACAGGTCCCAGTTGATGTCTCTATTACTACTTACAGCAATGCAGTTGTTCCCATCGCCTACGCCCTATCTGTCATGCTAGGGGACATTCTTTATATTTGCTTTCTTGGAATGCTGACAGTTGCGGTTGTGCATCGGAACAAGAAAAGTGTCCGTAAATGTCATCAAAGTCATATTTTAGACAAACAGTCTGAACTTACAAATGTCACATCTGCTTTGGTGGCAGCAACAATTATCTTGGTGCTTTTTCCAAATGCTATAGTAATGCAAATCTTGTTCAAGTGTAGACAGAGTGAGATAATGATTGGTGGCCGAAGGTTACTGCCATTGCTCGGTCTAATGCCATAACAGTCGCCCACCATTGAGTGCATGCACTTGCTGTGACAGTCAACAAAATCGCGGAATAAACCAACAACTTTAGTGAACTACTTTGTGAGCACTACATTTGTATTGACTTCAGCTGAATATGAACTATTCTAGAGTCAGCCATCTGAAGCTTATCAAAGGCGGCCTCTTTGTGCCAAATGTCCATTAACCATTCGACACCCGAAGTTTCGAAAATCTTAATTTGGAATCAAATAAAATCCAAAATTTCTAGTGAAAGTATACTCTAAACTTGTACAATGTTCAAGTGCACCGACATACCTGTGACGGGTATCATATTCATTAAAATGCTTTGCCAAATAGCATAGGAGGATTCATACCCAACAGACCAGGCAAATCTGAGAACTGACTGAGGAAAAAGTGACAAACAAATGCGTCTATCAAAAGAGTTTGATCACACCTTGCAGACAGAAGTCACAGGAGCACGGCCAACCAGTTCCCTAGGTGGTCACTGGTCCCGGACTTTGTGCTGGCCGGCCGTGACTTGGCCTACCCAGTTCCCTAGGTGGTCAGTGGTCCCGGACTTTGTGCTGACCAACCGTGACTTGAGCCACCCACATAGGACTTTGGCTAGTTGTATGTGACTCGGCTACTGGGAGGAGACTTTGGCCACCCAGTCCGGACTTTGGCCACCCGGTCAGGAGTTTAGCCACCCGGTCAGGAGTTTGGCCGCCAGGTGCAGACTTTGGCCACCCGGTTCGGATTTTGGCCGCCCGGTGCTGTCTTTGGCCGCCCGGTCCAGACTTTGGCTACTGGAGATGGACAGTGTCTACCCAGCAAGGACTTGGTCCATCCGGATCGGACTCTGTCAGCCCGAATCGGACTACACCCGGGATGGACTTTTCTAAGCGGGTGGTATACCGCCACATGTACCACATGTTTGAGACAAACCTTCAAGTAAAATCGATGTAAGTACTGTTGTGCATTTAACATACCTCTCTACACGTTTTACTTAAACACTGCGCACTTTAACTACTGGTTAACATTAATATTAAATATTAATAGATGACGCTTGATTAACGCTTTTAAGTACGCTAGTGAGTTATGGTAAGCAAACTCCTGTTTATTCTACTTTACTTCTCAATATTTGGACAATCGTTAAGATTACAATTCCCAGATAAGCTTGTACATATGGACATTTCAAATGAAATCAGCTCAAAAATTAGCCGGTCGTAACAATACTCGGCTTCTGCAAAGCCACCAAATGGTATCTCCTGGTTTCTTGTAGCGGCCTGCGCCGGGCCCGGAAAATTTTGTGTTGGGCCCGGCCCGGCTCTGGCTGAAAGCCCGGCCCGATTTTAGAGGCCGGGCCCACCGGTCTTCCGAGCCGGCTCACCGGGCCGGCCTGGCTCATGGTGACTGCCGGGCTCAGTTTGCGAGTCTGGGACTTGGTACGGCCCGGGCTTGAGCCGGGCTTAAGTAGCGAGCCAGGCCCGGGCACGGGCCCGGCCAGGTCAATTTCTTATCGGAACAACCCTAACTGACCCTACCTAATCCTAATTCAAAACAGCTTTATTTAGATAACGAATCGCAACAAAATAAAGAAAAAAAGTGCACTTAAGGCAAATACCCAAAATTCAATACTCGCGAACCACATTGTCACTCAGTTGCATACGTAACCACAAATTGGTCAATTTATGATAATAACCATTGCAGTGCAGACAATAAAGATCACTCCAGTATAAACGATTATTGCAGTGAGCACCAGCCACGGAAAAGATAAGCCAGTACAATATAAATGATTTGCAATGAGCAGCAGCCTAAATTTAAACTACCAACTAGTTGCAATCAGCATAGTAACTACTAATTCCAATGTTCACCAGCTTACATGGTTTTGGGAAGTCTGCGACGGTGGATATACAGAGCATGTAACCTTTGTCTACTCGTTGCGAACTGCTTTTATTCGTATTGAATTTTGTACTCTTGATTTTATCCACTCAGCGCGGACTTTGTCCAGAGGAAACAGACTTTGTCCAGTGGAAACAGACTTTGTCCAGAGGAAACAGACTTTGTCCACTGGCAACAGACTTTGTCCACTGGGAGCAGACTTTGTCCACTGGGAGCAGACTTTGTCCACTGGGAGCAGACTTTGTCCACTGGGAACAGACTTTGTCCACTGGGAACAGACTTTGTCCACTGGGAACAGACTTTGGCTGACGGAACCGGACTTTCGGCTACTGAAGTCGGACTTTGTGCTGAACAGATGTGACTTTGGCCACCCAGTTCCCTAGGTGGTCACTGGTCCCGGATTTTGTGCTGAACAACTGTGACTTGGCCTACCCAGTTCCCTAGGTGGTCACTGGTCCCGGACTTTGTGCTGAACAGCTGTGACTTGGCCTACCCAGTTCCCTAGGTGGTCACTGGTCCCGGACTTTGTGCTAGTGCGAGTTTGTGATGGACAAAAACGTGACTTCTGTCTACACGGTGTGATGAAACTCTTTTGATAGACGCAAAATAATTACATCAGAAATCGCCGCCAAAAGCAAATACTTCGGTCTTCCAGTGACCTGGCCAGCAAGCAGACTCACTACAACGGCACTTCCCGCAAAACCTATCAACAAAAAGATTGCTGTGCAGCCAATGACGACTGCTTGCAAGATTTCAGATGATGTAGATAAGGTGTCATTTGCTGTGCACATTGGGGACGGAAAGTTTAAATCAAGAGACAAGAATAAGAGAAGCAGCTGATCAATTCAATCAAACACTCAATTCAGAAGCTCACATTCCTTTGAGCTCTATACCATTGTGAAATTAGCACCGACAGGAAAGATATAAATTGTACTTGAGTTGCTAAGCCTAAGTGAATTAGTATTGCATTTCGACAAACGTTCAACGATTTCACATCACTCCTGTCTAAATTTATAGGTTTACTAGCTAATAGTTGACATTCGCCATATTGGGTAGTTGTAGGGGTAGTCGTGGGTGTAAGTTGGTCAAGAGTGGTTGGGTAGTGACGCTTAGGTTCGAATTTGGGAAGATTATATTTGGGTTTTGGTGAAGTTCTCTTGTTGCATTGTCGGCTTTTACCGGGCGTTTTGGTTGTGTTTTGGTATTTTGTCAAAGTTTATGCTTTTGGTTAAAATTAATGTTTTGTATTAATCTTATCGTCAAGTTTTGCTCAGAACTTAATAAACCGTTGTAATCGCCAAATTGATTCTTAGTCGGTCAGGATCCTACGTTTCTCCAACATCACACACCACCGGTATTCACCTGTAGTCTAGTCTTATCCTAGTAGTCAAAAGTCAGGCAACAGCATTTTACTAAGTCTCGTAGAGTCAAACTTCACACATAAAAGAAATGCTAGAAAAATGTCACGATTATTAGCATCAGATCTAAATTTCAAAAAACGGGAGCACGGCTAAACGATGATCAACTGCGTTTGACCATAATCATTTTTTATGGCAAGCCAATTGCATTGCAGTTTTGAATGCGCATTGCAAGCATTAATGCAGGATAATTTCCTTTTTATTGCGAAAATCAACAACTGTTACAACAGGCAATAGGTTTAAGGGGGGTATTCATTTTTGGATTATTTTTTCTTCTTTCTCCGATCTCGCAGATTTTCCCAAATTTTATTGTCCAAGCGGTATATATATATATGTTAAAGAATTTGGAAAATTAACGTCGCAAGTCTTACGGATGTCGTGTAATTTCACCTCCAAGTTGACGACTCATGTGTTTAAACATAGGCACTGGAAAATGTTGTCATTTTTTCATTGTTGTTCATTTTCTGCCAAAAAATCTCCAGACAAACGTTCATGAATCTGGACAAATGCTACATCGAAACAGCGCTAAAATTTTAAACTGTAGCGGGGCTAGTAAGCTTTACTTACGTAATAACTCCGTTACCACGCCCTGACGTAGCGGACGCGGAGACCGTGGCACAGATGGATAACTGACCGACTACAGGAGACAGTCGGGACAGCCTCGCCAGATAATACGCAGTGGATAATCCTACCATAAGGGCGAGATGACTCGTCCTCTCACTCACTCAAAGTAAGACTACCTACCTAGCAGGAGCTCAGTGAAATACAAACCTAACAAAATACAGTTTAATAAGGAAGAAACAACAAGTATTATTATAAAATAATAACAGTGATTAAATGGGCTGAACCCTCACTTACACAAACAGACAAACAAACAGTGACTTACAGTTACAGGTCAGAGTTGGCCAGGCCAACGTACCAAAGCTCTGGGGAGAGCTGGGGGAGCACAACAATGATATACAGTGAAAGGGGGACTCGAATAAATGGGAGAAAGCAGGTGTTCACGTTGACAGACATATACAGACTAACAAGGGGAAGCGAGTGTTGGGCTTGACTCTCCCACGAGCGCCCCCTAGTGATGGAATTTCCCCAATCACGTAGCTCCCAAGGGGGAACCCACCCAATCCCATACGGACACGTTAGGGGAGCTACGTGACTAGCCAAAAGTTTCCCCAACCATGATGATGATATATGAAGCCTGACGGGTAGCTATCTAGATACAGCCGCCAGCAACGGAAAGGTTGACCGTGTGTCACCTTGATCCGTTAATCTCCCCAGGGCTCGCCATTCGAACTCCCGAGAAGATCATTGCACAAATGGCGAACTGGTACGTGAGCTGAACTCTCAAGCACACATAGTACAGAGCAATGATGCTACTAGTACAAAACAATACAACTGCAGACTGCAAGTCACAAGCGCAAAGCTAAACTAGACTAGTCAAAATTAAATAAATTACGTATAGAAAACACTGAAAAACAAGTGGTTAAATACTACATGTTACCATGAATAAACATGTACTAGGTACTGTTAAATGATAGTAACAATCAAAAATTAAAGCACAAAAAATGACAAAAATTAAGCATACGTATTTGGTCAAAAATACACGTATCAAATTAGAACCGTATTAATAACTGGGTTGATTATGAAATAATATGAAAGCTTAATATGAAAATACATATGACTTTCCAATGACAACTCATGGGAAAGAGGAGTTGCCCTCCTTTGGAAAGTATAGTCAAACGAGTGTGTTAATAAATGCTAAACAAGTAACCCCTAAAAGGGTTAGTATTCCGCCCCACAACACAGCATCGAGTTTAAAGGGATGAATTGTATGCTCTGCTGTTTATGTATAAAATTCTAATAGGTACTTTACTTAAATACCCAATCAAAAATTAATGGCCTGTATTTACTCCCTGTTTGTCAACTCCACAGTAATAAAACCTAATATTAGAGTTGTCCCCAGTTGGTCAACTCTTTTTTAGTTCATCATACTTTAGACAACTTTTTTTAAGGCCGCCCCAGCTGGTCAACTCTTTTCGTGTCATTCAGTGTTTTCAGGGGAGGACCTGCTTTGCGCTGGCTAAAAGCTCTAACTTTCAAAGCTTATTAGTTTTTATTAATTACATAATTTAAACAGAAATATACAAGCTTAGGTCATGTGAGTTTTGGCGTGGAAAGCATGGAAGTGAGAACATAATTTAAATTTTAAATTTGATTAAATCTTAACTTAACTTTAAAGTCAGATTAAATTTCTATCTGTACAAATATTAAGTTTTTTAAATTTTGCACTTATTAACTAACTACTTAATTGATGCTTTAGCTTTCCATATCAGAATCTTGCATATGGACATTGTTGAATATTTAACATTTCTGCATAAAATTAATTAACTAAAATTATTTGTGAAAGTTAAAGCTGTTCCAGGAGAAATAAGAGGAACAAAAGTACTTTCTTCAAATTAGAGGATTTCGTTGCAGATAAAACCTTGACCAAAAGTAATCGGAGCAGGAGCTGAAACTGAAGCTGTCACCTCAAATACTGATACTGAATGAACTTAGAATAGCTAAATTAGAACGGTCTTGCATTCAATTTGATGTATTTATAAAAGGTTAAAACTTCGCAAAAATGTACCTAAACTACCTGTTCTATTTTTCACTGATAAACCTGGTTTAATATATTTTCATTAGTTTCATCACTTTTTTCCAAAATGTAGCTTCTTTTAAGAACGCTTTCCATTATTTTCTGAACGCAAGCTGGACTCAACTTTACTTCGGAAGAACAATTAATCCCTGCAGGAACAGAAAACATTTCTAAGTGCTAGTGCCAAAGTAGTATTTTCTTGTTTTTCAGGAACTTCATCGGTAAACTTTTAGGAGGAGTTCCAAGTGAAACTTCCAAACTCGCCCAAGGACTATGCTGGGTTTTACACTTTCATTTCTGACAAAACTGCGCTGTTCAAGCACACGTTTCTAGCAAATAAATATAAAAGACCACCAATTCCTGCGGGCGTACTGTTTAAACTGAATTAAACTAGGACTACCAACTAATTTGCATATTTATACGTGAAATCCATTCACTTTGAATTCCGACTTTGTCAAGGGGGGCCCCTTTGCTTAATGTTTGTTTCAGAAAAAAAGAAGGGGAACAAAGTATTAAAGTTAAAGAACAGTTTGATTTTTATTGAAAAGCGTAAAACTTATCTCAAGCTGTATTTTACTGGTCAAGCCTATCTCCACAAATTAGTTTGCATGCAAGTTTATTTCCAAGTCCCCACCATCGAAAAAAAGAGGCGCTACTAGATTTGTGTGTTAAAGATAGGGACAAGTGTAGCAACTGTAACAATTTTACACTGCTGGGAGGGTCAACCCATAACAAAGATTCCGCCTCCGGCGGAATAAAAAGAAAATAAGATGAACTTTCAGATAAAATATTAATTAAAATTAAATATTTAACCAAGTTAAGCTAGGGTTTATCAGGCCTTCGCTCAACAAGGCAAACTGCCTATGATAATAATAATCATAACAATAAAATAACCAAGAAAATACACACCGTTAGGGTTAAATCCTATGGGAACAAAATTCCACACTCCAATGGTAAATTTTTGTATTTTCATATGCCGATGACGTCACTGGGTTTTTCGACAATAAATAATAAATGGCATATATATATATATATGGCAGTAATAATAAGGCAGTATGGAATGATTCCTCGACTGTATATGATGAGCAAAGAAAATTTGGCATAAAATACTAGTAGAAAAATACGAAAAATATGGTTAACATACGGCATATTTACGACAAAGACACAGGTTCACAAAAACTGACTATACTAGGCTAATTCTAGATTCGCAAACTAACAAACAAAGAGAATACAAGTTCGTATAAACTACCAAACAAAGAGATTATAGGTTCATAGAAAAACTAATTAATACTAGAAAACGTATGTACACAAAATTTAGATACACCCTGCACATCACAGAGATTCGGTTCGTAGGTAATTACTATTACAATTCAAAGAAAATACAAAACAACAGAAACCAAATTCTTGAATTAAAATTCAAAATAACAATGCAATTATGCAAAAAGTGTCACTATCACAAAAACTAGATAAAACATAGATCTATATGGTGATCAGGATCCAAAGGATCAATGGAGTATGGTCAAGTCCAGGTTCCAGCATCGGCTGAACCGTCATCATGGTGGGCGACATGGATCAAGTCCAAACTGATGCCAGAAAAGTCACAACCAGAGGATTTTACAATCAGGAAAGATGACTTTCCAGACTGCAAAAGTCATATTGAATGGAATGAACGGATCATGGGTCATGAGGCTCGATGACGACGCACTCAATATTCCCGCATGATCAGCTCTGTGGATCTGAGGTGGTCACTTGGATGGGGTTCCAAAGGATTCCAAATGGTCAGTTCAAAGCACGGGCGGAAGATGTTCTTGTCTTGGCCCGGCGGAGCACAACCGGCAATGTGGACACCGGTCCAGTTCGGAGGCATATCAATTTTCTGATTTCGAAGGGCCGCCGGTGCGTCGTGACGGAAGAACGGAGGTGCTGGCAGATCACGGTTGTAGCGCTCGGCCGCCGCATCAATGCGCTTGCGTACGACGTCGAGGTCAATACGCCAGACAGAGGGACACGGCTGACACATAAACCAAAGCCCCACTTCCGTATAGAGTGACCCCTGAATGTTGTGCCCAGGTTTTACTGTTTTTAATTAATTTTTGATGATTTAAAAATTCACACCATTTTGGGACGAAGTCAGATTTAAATCTTCAAAAATCAGTAAAAAAAATTTTAAAATTGCAAATTAAAATTTTAATTCACAGGTTCCGCAGTTTTGTAACGGATCAAGGAGACACACGGTCAACCTTTCCGTTGCTGGCGGCTGTAGCTAGCATAGCTACCCGTCAGGCTTCATATATCATCATCATGGTTGGGGAAACTTTTGGCTAGTCACGTAGCTTCCCCAACGTGTCCGTATGGGATTGGGTGGGTTCCCCCCTTGGGAGCTACGTGATTGGGGAAATTCCATCACTAGGGGGCGCTCGTGGGAGAGTCAAGCCCAACACTCGCTTCCCCTTGTTAGTCTGTATATGTCTGTCAACGTGAACACCTGCTTTCTCCCATTTATTCGAGTCCCCCTTTCACTGTATATCATTGTTGTGCTCCCCCAGCTCTCCCCAGAGCTTTGGTACGTTGGCCTGGCCAACTCTGACCTGTAACTGTAAGTCACTGTTTGTTTGTCTGTTTCGTTGTCTGTTTAGCCCATTTAATCACTGTTATTATTTTATAATAATACTTGTTGTTTCTTCCTTATTAAACTGTATTTTGTTAGGTTTGTATTTCACTGAGCTCCTGCTAGGTAGGTAGTCTTACTTTGAGTGCGTGAGAGGACGAGTCATCTCGCCCTTAAGGTAGCATTATCCACAGCGTATTATCTGGCGAGGCTGTCCCGACCGTCTCCTGTAGTCGGTCAGTTATCCTTCTGTCAGGGCGTCGTCAGGGCTACGTCAGGGGGTGGTAACGGAATTAGTACGTAAGTAAAACTTACCAGCCCCGCTACATTAGGCTGCCAGGAGCTCAGGGATTTCTTGCCTGAACCCCTTCGTAAAATTTTTTCAGATTTTTGTCAATTTTTGTTTTAGTTTCGTTGGGGTTTCCCCAGTAGTTCTTCGCGTTCAGCGCACTAGTTTTTTCTAATTTTCTTAGGTAGGTAAGCTCTGGTCAAAAATCTGAAAATTTTTTCTGTAGGGTCTGTGTGTTGGTATACGTGTATAATTGTGTACCTGTTTCACCTCCAATTTAGGCTCTAATACAGCAATTTTTTAGGGTGAGCTAATTTTAGGGCTATTTTTGGGATTTGAGATAGGATATTTTTCCAAAGTTCGTACCTAATTAACAAATAATTTTACTGTGATAATGTTATTTGTGTTTGTGGTTTTGCTTGGCTAATCGCATTCATTTTAGGTTAATTTTGGTAATTGTTTCCTTTTTAGGCCAAAATTGCAGTCATCTGTTCTAATTTACACCAATATTTATTGTATTTTGTACAATTTTTTATATACGTATACATTTGTATTTTTCTGGGGTACCTAGGAATATTTTTGAGTTGTGCTTAATTGTCATTTTCAAAATGAACTTTTAGATTTAAGAAGAGAGTTCAACTCAATGGATCAGAAGCGCTTAAGCCTACGCTTGAAAGAACCGGAACTACGTCACCAGCCATATTCGGTGACTGGACATCGTGGAGACTCCCATTTGGACTTGAGATGTCTGCCTTCCACGTCGAGAATGAATTCTGGGTCGTTCAACGACCGGGACCCGGTGCAGAGGATGCGCCCCCGGTCCAGTTCTGCTTCGACAGCGGACCTGAGAATAAGGAAGAGTGGCTGGGCATGACTGCTAGTGGCTAGACTTACGACTTTAGTTTTGAAAACGCATACCGTTTGGACAATAAAATTTGTGAAAATCTGCGACATCGGAGAAAGTAGTAAAATAACCCAAAAATGGACTGCCCCCCGCCCCCTTACGACTATTGCCTGTAACAGCTGTTGATTTGAGCAATAAAAATGAACCTGTCCCCCGTTAATGCTTGCAATGGGCATTAAAAATGCAATGCAATAGGCTTACCATAAAACTACCTGGTACCTGCTAAGGCAAAGGATATAGAAGCCTACAGATTTCGACCAACATAATCAAGACAACAAATCTAAAAGACTTAAAATGAAAACATAGAGTTTGTAAATTAGTAATAATTTGAAATCTAGCAAATCCTGGATTATTTCATCACGTTGGATTGCTGGACCATGGTAAACTTGCATGGAGTACTTTATTAATATTAACAAGAGTACATAATACAAGAGTGTGCCACTAGGCACACTCTATGTTATCAGAGCAAAAACGATGCTCTGCTCGCTAACGTCCCACCCCCTCCCCGCAAATCAGAAGTGACTCCCCCCGCAAGTCAGTACCTGGTCGAAACAGGGGTGCGCTCACTCGCTCTATGTCTATGTGCTTACTCTCGAAAATACGAGCAGTGCGTTAGCGAATTTTCTGCCTGCTTCGAGCATTAGTACACAAACATAGCGCACAAAACTCTTTGAAGTAATAGGTCTAATTTGCGGGGGAGGGTGGGGGTGGGCCGTTAGCGAACAGAGCACAGTTTTTGCTCTGATAACATAGTGTGCCTAGTGGCATACTCTTCCATTATGTACTCTTGATATTAAGTAATATTCAGTAAGTATTTGTGCTACCAGTCTTTAAGATAACCTTTAAGAGAAGAAAGTTAACCTTGAGTGTAGAACCTGCATTACATACAGAAAGTTTTATGGCGCCACAAGCGAAACAAGAAAAAGACAGTCAAAATCAAGAAACAAGCATTTTGATGAAATGGATAACCGTTGTCAGTAGATAAAGTGAGGTCTTGATGGACCATATATTGGTGTATTAAGACTGCAAAATAGGCTTCGTTATAGTCAACGTTAACTCATAAAAACTTATATTGCCTTCTGGATAGAGTAGAAAACTGATTGAGGATGAACCTGTTGAACGTGAACTTCCCTGTTCCATTTTAGAACACTTGACGTTTTAGACTAAAACACTTTTAAACTGAAAGTATAATTGAAGTAGACGTGGACCTTTGGACGGGGACATAATGCGACATTGAAACTGAAGTATGCCAAAACTGAAACAAAAGCTGACGTGGCGGCTGAAACTGAAACATACGCTGACAAAGATGAAGAAATGGACGCTAACACTTATTCTAAAAGGTACACATTCAACTTTATTATTATAGCTGTAGGATATGAAGTTAGGATTGATTGCTGTTATTGTAAATTAAGGGTAGGGATAAAATTCAACATTGCGGGAAATATATAATTAGATGAACCCACAAATTTCATTAATTGAAATTATTTATACTTTCTTAATTAATTATAGCTCTCCCGCCATCAACCAAACAGATTTTGTGATTTTCTATTATTTTAGGAAGATTCCACTCTGACCGTTTTATTGACTAATTGATTGATGGACTGGCTAATTCATTGACTGATTGCACTATAATCTCTTTTCAGCTTGAAGTATGCCGTTTCCCTTTTTAACCTTTTTAACCTTCTTTCAGCTTTCGAATTTACTTACTTCGTGTATTTTGCTTGCTAATCACGAACTAAGTCTAATATCAATTACTAACTTCATGTCCCACATCCGTTCGCGGTTGGCGGCTACGGTTGTTGATGCAAGCAGACAAATATGAGGTCAGAGCGTCGGCTATTTTTGTTGTATTTATCATTTGCTTTTTAGTCAGATTTATTGTTTGGCAGAACTTAAGATTATTTCACTATTGATAATTCTTACAAAATTTATCATTTATTCGCAGTAGAATTTATTTTTTCAACGGTTCATTAAAACTTTAAAGTAGTATTGTTAGTAAAATCTTTTAATTTGTTTTGGCGGTCAGGGCCGATAGAAAAAATCTTTCCCGTGGTCATCTCTATACAGCATATAAAAACGAACTGAGCTGAAAATAACATTAAGAAAATAGCAATTATTTGAATTGTTGTTCCTTGCATTATCCGTGTCAGGCGATTTCTTTTCTTGTGCTATCGTTGAGAGTTAATTCAGCGGAGCGATTAATGCGGGGATCATATGGTAATGTTTGCTTATGCATTGCGTTTATTTAGTCACATTAAGGCATTATTGAGTTTTATGGCAATATTTGGCAACAGATATGGCAATCTATGTCCAGTTCAGCTCGAATTTAGTACTTTGGTGTTAAATATTTTTAGTTAAAGTAATAATCCAGGTCATATTTTGTGATCATAGTATTCCATATATAAAAGCAGAAGTGAACAATTTTTTCGGCAACTCCAAGGAAAGATTGCCCGATCTGAAAGAAGATTTTCATATTAGAGGAAACATATGCCATTACGTTAGGTCGTTTAGAAAGATAAATTAACTATAATATTTTGTACAATTAATGAAAGCAAACCCTGATTGGCTTGATACCATTGTTTGCGGACATGATACTTTAGTTTCTTGCAGGGAAATGATTGACAGATTAAAAAATAACTACTCCAGTCACAACAATTAATTTTTCAAATTAATGGTTACTTCCATTATAAAAGGATATTTAACCGTTATCCACAGTCTAAGTCTTTTTTTGCTAGGTACACTTTTCAAATATACGAGTGGGGAAGGAAATTATTTTTACTTCTGTGAAAATTAATGTATCCAACCAATTTCCAATAGGCCGTTGCCGCCCAAACTGTACAGGTGGCTTGGTATTTTGGATATTTTTCTTGCAGTAAAGCCAGGGTTGAAATTTAATGTGCTGCGCTGTGGCACTGCTACACGATTTTTTTGCTTTGTCCGTAAGCTGCTGTCAGTTTTTCTGTTGTCAGCTTTTGTCTTGATTTATAGTTACTGGAGTAAATTCCGTGAAAATATATATTCCGATGTCATCCAGCTTTAATCTGGAAGGGATATCAGCCAGAGCACATACGACGTATCTGCAAATCTAGAGTTCTGACAAAAGCGCTACATAAATAACTAGTTCAACGGGACTGTAAAGATTTGCTTACCCAAACTCCTAGCATACTACCAATTGCTGATACAACTGCATTAAAATCGTATTTCAGGATCTCTGCCACAATTTCCATTCGAAGGGTTTCGTAGTGAAGGTGAATGCGAACCTTAGCCAAGGTCACGTTTCGAAGCCTGAAATATTAAAAGCTTTCGACAAGTTTGATAAAATCTGGCTTTCACCCATTTTATAGCAACACACATAATACTAAGCATAAAAACGGGTTCAACCTTGTTTATTTTTTTAAGAACATCACTTCATTGTTTAAAAAGTACAGGATTTAATTAATCTATTTGAGTGTTCTAAAAGAAGTAGCAAGTCTGACACAAAAATGTGAGTAGAAAACGGAGATTGTTTACACTGCATTTAATATTCATCAGAGACCCATAACATTCTATATGTTCAGAATTCTCGTGAAGAGAGGAAAGTTTTTATCAACATAAAATTTTGAAGTTTCAAAATGTCAAAATATTGGTACATCTGGATTTTTGTACGGAATATGGAAGCTAAAAAGCTTTTTTTTAGCAAACTTTTCCCATTAGACCACAAGCAGAATGAAGCGAGAACTAAATTAACCGCTTAAGGTTTTGATTTTTATTAGTATTTTTTATTTTGAAAGTCCTTTGATCTTTGCCGCTTTTGCATTTTTGACAAGCTACTGCTCGCTTGGTACTTGATCGAAGATTATTTGTTTTAGGGATCGGGACCGCTTAGGCATCTTCTTTAATGTAGTAAAATGTCATTTTCAAAAATCGAAAGTTAGGTTATTCCGAAAAATTACCCCAAATGTTCGAAGCTGTGTCCTTATTTTAATAGGATTCTGGGAAAAATGTTGATTGTCACATAAAGACACTGTTCTCTCGAAGTCTTGCTCAATAGCACATCTTTGAAAATTATACAACAAGCAACGTGCACGGTAGCAGCAACATTTCTAAATTGTTGGATTCAGGAAAGCTGGTATATGATACTTTACCCAGCTGCACTCAGTTTTTCGATACCAGGACATTTTGGTTCAAAAACTGGAAATTTTTCAAAAAATCAACTTTCAAAATAGAGAAATGACTTACTGCGTTAAAGCAGATGCCTATGAGGTCCCAAAATGAAAACGAAAAACTTTCTATCTATACTGAGCAAGCAGTAGCTTGTCAAATATGAAAAAGCAGTAGGGATCAAAAGATTTTGAAAATCGAAAAGTGCTAATAAAAATTCAAACCTTAACCGATTTTCTTGCATCGTTCTGCTTGTTTTCAAGTTGAAAAATTTTGATTAAAGAAAAAATTTGTAGCAGGAAAACTTTGCGGAAAGGAAGAAAAATTTAGCATGTATATCCTGGAGAAAAATCTGGATAAATCAATATGAATTTTTGAAAATTTTCAAAATTTTAAATTCAGCAAAAAATATCCTCTGAGGACGAGGACTTTGAACAGGTATACATATAATGTTGTGGGTCTATGATGAATATTAAATGCAGTATAAGTGATCACAGTATAAGTGATTAAACACAGTTTTCTAAGCACATTTGTGTGTCAGACTTTAGTTTCAGCATATCAGTAAACAGGCCATATCGGCCAACATCATTAAACGAATATTTCAAAATTTTGTAAAACCTAGAGCATGAACTATTCGGGATGCTTATTCTTCGTAAATTTTGAGAAGTACAATCATAGACATGTGTGATACTTATAAATGAAGTGGCCAGTTCGTCAAATGTAATCTTGAACTGGAAGCTGACCAGCGACCGTATTCTTGGCGGCAATCGAGTCTAGTCTGCGCTTCCATTTCACACTTCCATTTTCATGTTGCTCGTTATTACCTGGAGTAGGTGATTACTCTATCATAAGATGATTCAATACATGGTGGTTCACAACGGAGGCTACAGTTTTTTACAACTTCGGTAAGGTCTCTAAGAAGTATTGCTTCACAAGCTGGTACAACATAACAATACAATCCTTCCTTCAGGCCACAAAGCTTTTTCCCATGACTTCTTGTATTTACTGAGATATTGGTGGCCATAATTCCTTCACAATCTTTGCAGAAGGGATAGGCTCTCTGTGCCATAATTGACAATCTACTGTAGAAACAGGACCCAATACATTCTTGACGGCTCCTAATTACGGGAGTACACATTTTCTTTCTGCCAGCAATCCTTTGATACACAACTGCCTTTAGAGCCACTGATATGAATGTATTTGGTAGAACGTGAACACTCTCGCCGGTCAGGGAACCGTCAGATGTCAGTAGAAATAATAGAATTCCCTCATTTTGAGGCATAAAAACATTGTGTCGTTTTTCTGTTGGTAATACAACTTCAAACAAAAGTCCTAAAAATCCACAGAAGTTAGAAAAGTTATCACAACTTCGCAGCAATTCACTGGATTACTTTTAAGTTAAGTGCCGAGCCAATGCTAAGCAAGCTTTTTAGCTCACGGGTTCTTACGTTAAATAGCCGTCCTTTAAACGGTGTCAGCATTTTTACAAAAATTGTCACAGCATACCCCGGGATAAAAGGGATGAAATGGGATGAATGAAAGATACTGAACATTAACTACATGTAGAATACAAATTTTAAAAAATAATAAGAATTTTAGAACAGTTAGTTTTTCGTTACAATAAACAATTTGCACCATTGTGGACTGAAAATAAACTAGATTTATCCAGAAGATTTTCAAATTTCTTCGCATGCCTAGATGCCTAGTTCTCTCCAGCCTACGCGCACTACACCAAGGAATAAAATTACAGCATGAACTTTACCTGCTATCAATTCAAACCACTCTCTGCCAATTTTCCCACAAATTCCAAATAATACAAATATAGATTGGATATAAATTCAGAAACGCAGAAAGTTAAATGGAAAACTGCACAGCATAACTATAGTATAAAAGTAGAACGATTAGGGGAAATAGAACAACCTACCACGATAAACCCCAAAGAGCACTGAACCGGATTTGAAGAATCAAACATCAGCCATCTGACTAAGCCAAATAAATAGGCTTAATTTTGAATTACATTGACTATTATGCAAAACAGTAACCATTAACCGTTAGACTAAGGCGAAGTATTTCTCCCCAACAATTGACCAGAAAGAAAGAACTGGCCTGTGTGTTTCATTTTTCTTTACACATGCGGTACCTTAATATGAGATTATGTTCGTTTCCTATTTGGGGGAAATAGTTAAATTGTGTTTTTAGGATAGAAAAGAGATTCATTTTGTTAAAGTTAAAGAAATCCATTTTGTCCCTTTGGACGACAAATTCAGTAACTTTTAGTTGCCAAAGTTGTGCTTGAAGTAAGTGTTTTGTGCTGCTCCTCACCTATAAGCTTGTTTAATTCGCCAACCTGACGAGAATCCCGTTAAGGTCTGATATCCACCAACCACTGTGGGGCACGATCCCATAGGTGTTATGTAGTACGAGGATCCTTTGCAGCAGCTGTTTGGGCCAACAAACATACCTCCATTTGTAGAGCATTTCGTAACGATATCTTTGCAATTATATGATATATTTGCAATCATATGAAGTTGTGTGGCTGAAAGGCCCGCCAAGACAGCGTCTAGGGTGTTAGCTACAAGTATTGCTTCGTATGCATGGGTCATGCCATATCTGTAATTGTCTAAATATGGTAAGTTGTAATTGAAAAAGAATTGGCCAGCTATTGCCAAGTCTGCCTGAGCTGCACTTAATCCATTCAACTTAGTGTGTTGAAGGAAATGTTGCAATTTTCTCCAGTTGAACCTGAAATATTCGAAATATAATATTGACAAGTTATTGTTTTGTTATTGTTTGAAAGAGCTATAAACTTCAACTGAAACTTCACTTCAATTTTTCAACTGAAATTGTTTTCCTGAATATCACAAAACAGCACATGCATATAAAAGCTTATAACAATCAAGTCTGAATCAAGAAATAATAAAAAATCAATACTGAAGCAATCAGGATCGACGTAACTTTAGCGGTAGTTTGATTGTGTCATAAATTTGGCACTCAAGCTGTCACTAATGCTGACTGAAAATGAGCCCTAAGTTGATAGCATACGCAAATCAGGTTGATTAAAGTTAACCAGTGATGGACTAAAGAAATATATGTCAAAATAAAACATAAGCCTGGTTTTTAAAATATCGCTATTTCAGGGTCTTCGGTGTGTACTCCATTTGGTTCTACACAGGTTATTAGTAACGTCAAGAGTACATAATAGAATAAGAGTATGAAGCTCTTACGCTACTATGTACTAAACATGTTTGACATGCTCGGGTCGCTAACTCGGGACCCCTCCCCGAAAGTCTCGGGGGGGTCCCACCCTACTCTAATTACATGCTTTGATATAAGTGTGTGTCTGCTCGCTGATTCGCTAATTAGCTTAAGCTTACGACAGGCATTTTATTTGTAATTTTTAATTAATTAATTATAACTTTAATTAGGTTAATGTAATTAAAAAACTAATTCGACAACTTTGTAGCATTTTTCTGCTCTTTCCAATGATATAAAAATTGTTGCACAAAACATAAATTCGTAGAAATATAGTCTGCAACAATTTTATATCGTTGGAAAGAGCAGAAAGATTGCTACAAAGTTGTCGAATTAGTTTTTTTATTACATTAACCTAATTAAAGTTATAATTAATTAATTAAAAAATACTAATAAAATGCCTATCGTAAGCTTAAGCTAATTAGCGAATCAGCGAGCAGACAACCGTACCCGTAAGCGAGGTACCCCCCCCCCCCCGAGACTTTCGGGGGGGGGGGGTCCCAAGTTAGCGACCCGAGCATGTCAAACATGTTTAGTACATGGTAGCGTAAGAGTTTCATACTCTTATTCTATTATGTACTCTTGGTAACATTAAGGGGTAACGTCAAAATTAATTCTAACGTCTAATTAATGTGATATATTCAGTTGAATTTAATATAGAAATCTACTCAGGGATGGCGTTATAGCTGATACTTACGTTAAAAAATGCTAGGGATGCCACGGCAGTTCCCCCATAATTGTCTGGCAATTGGTGGCAAGGATGGAAAGCAGAAAAACTAGCTTCAAAGTGGAGAAGGCAACGGAACGTTACAAATGCGCTAATATATATTGCTCTAAATGTATTCTCATACCTATTCTAAAGTCAGATCACTAAAATTCAAATAAACTTTATAAGTGGCATGAATACAGACCTCACAAACGGACAAAGAGCCATATTAGGCAGGGCAAGATGTGACTGCTGCTGCTGATTTGCCTTCACATGCCGTTCTTCTTTCCATGCTGAACTTACAATTTGCTGGACTGACATTATTCCAATTGACAAACAGGATAGACTGGCTATACACCAGATTGCAGTCGTGAGAATATGACATTTGCTGTGGTGATTCTGCATTAGATGCATTAGATCAAATCAAGCCGGATTACCGTAGCTAAATGTTTTCTGCAACTTCAAATTCAAATCAATATTAAACACAGCTGGCTATAGTGAGTCTGACAAAAACTTAAGTTGATATTTTTCTGATATCTTCATCTCCAGATATTTTCCTCCGGATGGAGGTGGTGCAGGAGTAGATTGTAATTGGCTGGGATGTTGGAGATTGTAAATAATAGCCACACTTTTGAGGTGTAAAGGTCCAGGGATACATTGCACACATTGGATCACAGAAGGCATGAGCTGCAGATAATGATAATACTGTAGATCATAACTTAAGAAGAAGAAGAAGAGTAAGCCACCATAGGTCTTCACTTCTTGGCTGTAATTCCGCTTCGTAACGGTGCTCCGCACACAATACGCGAATCTTTCCCGTTTGGGGAGGGGGCCTAGCAAGGGATTACAGTGGTTTCAGCTTATTTCCCAAAAGAGTACCGCTTCCTCCAACAACCGACTAGATTCAGCCAAACTTAGCCAGCTTGGGCGACCAAACAGTGAGGTGGCACGTTCATCGATCCCCCAAAGCGGGGAACATTCACGTAATGTGGTAGTATGTTACGTTACGCAATGCTAAAAAGTGCTATGCTCTGCTGGCTTACTCTTCTTCAAAAATATAGAAGCATTTTGGACACTTGCTAGCTGATAATAGTACAGATCGAGTTGACTGACGTATATTGCTGCCTTGGGTCGCAACACTAATTTAGACCAATGTAACTGTTCCAGCAGCTTTGGAGTCATGCACCTGCTCAGGCAAAAGTTGCCAGTCAAGCATTGTGTAGCCTGGTGTCGATTTGTGCGCGGCAGAATATTCGAAGGGCAGATTTCGAACAAAAATTTCAGATGGTGAGTGAACTTTTTTATTTGGATACTGGGGTCACTAATTGTTGACATAACTACGGTAGCTTCTCCTGTTGTATGATGAAATATCAGAACCCTTAAATTAGTCGACACCTAGCCGGAATCAGGAGTAAGACCAGGCTGAGGTAAAATAGGGGTCGAACGGTAGCCTAACAGTAGTGGCAGTCTAGAAAAGCTTCAAAAATTTCTGACCAATCCTCAATTTCATTTCAATAGATAAATAGTTTTCTCAAAACGAGAGCGGTGTCCATGTACTAAGAAAGTTACTGGAAGATGGACTAATGTAGTATATTATTATGATACAGACTAAAGCTGTAATACTACCTAGTAACATGACTAATGTATAGAGTCAAAAAGACAAAATGTGACTACGCAAGTCAGGAGATACTGAGCAAAAAATGAGATTATAGACAAAACTATAAAAAATAGACAAAAATATTATGAATAAGGTCACATAGGTCAAGGGCCGGGGCCGGAGCCGGGGCCGGGTTTTACCACGCATGCAATTTCTCTGTTTTGACAATTCAGAACAGTATGCTAGCGATGATAGCGGACGAATTGTTTGAAAATAACACTGAATAGCCAAGTGTACATATTTGCAAGGCATCAACTTGCCCAAAATTCAAGCTATCGATCCATAACCCTTTTCTTCTGTTACACAAACACCGGCCAAAAAACGTAGTCACGGAGTGGACGTTAGTGGATTGAGCTTGGCAGTTCAAGTGCTGCTTCGTCTTGACTTCTTAATCTTATCACTGCGCAACATTGCTTCATAAGTTTATAGCTTTATGTTAATATATGTTATATTAATATTTCAAGCGAACCTCCACAGAAAGATCAAGCCGAACCTTTATTGCAGTTGTCATTCCAGCATATAAATACGAAAAACAGACGTCGATAACCATATTTGTTCTTAAAATGATCCCAGAGTCTGTTCTGCAAATTCAACTTCCACGTGACTTGTCTGCATCAGAAATGATTGACACGATATTCAAGACAGAAATTATACTTGGCAGTAAACTGTTAGCTTAATTAGCAGTTTGACAAAAGGGATTTTAATAGGATATTGTTATTCGAAAACATCGTCCTAAAATCCAAAATCTCTGACTCTTCTACCAAAGACTCTCTGACTGTTAACTTGACGATTTAACACTCTATAAGTGAAGCATTCACTTCCAAACTTTATGAAGATTTGCGGAACCCCTCCAAATTAGAGTTTATGTAAATGGTTTAACAAATTCAGGGCCTTAGCACATGTGCAGAACCAAGAATACCAGGCACAACATTATCTAAAAATGGCCAACATTCAGGCTTAATTTCGAATGCAATTCAATTTATTGCAATTCAATCATTGACATACAGGTGCAGGAGGGAAAGTTCTGGGGGGTAAACCGGGAAAACCGGATTTTTCCTTTTTTCCCCTAAAAACCGAAAAAAAATCCAGATTCTGGGGGGGGGGGACCCCTCTGGGGGGTGAGGTCCAGGTCTGGGGGAGGGGTGAAACTCCCCAAGCACCTGTATGGTCATAGAACCAGGTTGTATGTATGTTCTCTTCTCAACAACTGCACTATAGTTATGGCATTTTTAGTCTATGCTTTTGTCGTGAAACGGAAACGTCTGTTGTAAATAAATTAGAGATTGGCTTAGTTTACCTTTATTAGAATGATTTACTGTTAATTAAGGTACTATAGCTTGAAATATGGACAATAACTTCAGAGGGAAAAGCGTGTTGTTGACTAAAGATGAACAGCTCGCAGGTGAGGACTTCGTCCTTCAAACCATTCCTAATAGAAATTTCAGTAACAGACGTCAAGCACTTATCATCAGTAACATCACAAACACTTATCAGATTAATATGTTGATTCTAGGATATTTGTCTGGGTAACTTTAAGGTGGTTAATTCCTTTTGGGCACATATTGTTGGTTGACGGTCCAAATCAAGATGAAATTAGATGTAACTTTCCAAAATAAGTTCTTTTAGCATTCTAACATCCTCCGCGCAATTCCGCTTAAAAACTTTGATGTCTCCGTTCAGGGCCGTTTTTGCCGATTTTTGACACCTAGACAGTAGCTGCGCTGCTATGATTGTATTCATTTGAAAGATCACCTTTCTAGCTATTTCTATAGTGAGATATAGCTGATTTCCTTTTTTGCTTTGAGAACTTGCTATTTTTGCAGAAATCAAATAATCCGCCATTTCTTGAGCTACGTAAAATCAAACTAACGGTGTAAATTTGAAGGTCTCGTTGAGGCCAATTATTTGGCATGATCTTCTTCCAACTGCTATCCCATAGGCTGATATCATAAAAATGTAGTTTTTGCAAAAACATGACCAAATTTTTTCTAGCAATTGTAGAGAATTTACTATGCAACCTAGAGGGTTGCCTGCCACTTACTAGACTTGTATTATACAAGAATTTTTGAACCCTTTTTAGTTGCCCGAGAACAAGCTGTGCTTTTTCTAAAGTGGTCGCTTTCCAAATTTGGGAAAAGTAGGCAAAGTCCAGGTTACGCATACATTTTAGCTAATTATAACGAAGAATCTGTTTCATAATAATTAAAAAAGGGTCCCCAGCCATTTGATAGTGGAATCGAAAGATGATGGCTGACGTCTCACGAAAAATTTACATCAGTTTGCAAAAAATCTGGAATATTAAATTATTTCGAAAATGCAGTAAAATAATTTTCGTGAACGAAAGTTATGTTCATTGTATTCACTAGAAAGAGAGCATTTGGAATGTCTATTGATATAAAAATGGTTTCTTAACTCACAAGGAATGAATTAGCAATAAGGGTTCAAAGTTGATGTCTCCAAAAGGAATCAAGTACCACGTCAAGTCTTTACCAAGCTCCTCGATACTAAAAACCATCTGAAATCAGGTATGCTACGAAAAGCTCGAGGTTTTTTGCCAATCGAAATTCGGGCAGTGATAAATGCTAATTTCACATTTTAACTATGTGTAAATTGCAGCAATGACACAGCCAGTAGATTCCGTCAATTTTCTGTTATTTGTTTCAGCAAGCGGGACTTTAGCTGCGACTTTAGCTTGGAAGCCAATCATCCTCCTGAAGGCAGCATAAATTTCTTCGTCTTTGAATAATTGAATTCCGGAAAATACCACAGACCTCAGAGCAGCTGATAACAGAACAGTCTGACCACCAGCTATAATTTGATTCCCTCCAAACTTCATTAGAATTAGCAAAACTACTGTCATGTTTGGAAGAAATACCAATATCACTGTTGCACCTACCAAAGCTGAGGCAACACTTGTCAGTTTAGCCTGCTGATTTAGAATCTGCGTATGACGACCATCCCTGACAGCTTGTCTATTTCGATAGATAACCATAATGACTAGAGTTAGATAAAAACATGTCAACAGAACGCCTCCCAGCAGAAGTGATAGGGCGTAGATGCTAGCAACTGTCCTTTGGCTGTATACTGCAGCGTAGCAAACTCGAACTTTGGTGTGTGGCGAGATTCCATAAAATTGCAACGACCCAAAAATCAACGTATTGGCTATGTGCAAGCTGAGTCCGAGCCTTGTAAACAGCACTTTCTTCGGAGATTTAAAATACCAAACAGGGAATGCGACTGCCAAAGCGCGATCTAATGACATAACAGTCGCCCACCATTGAGTGCATGCACTTGCTGTAACAGTCAACAAAATATACCCATTTTCCAATGTATACCTACTCCTGAACGGTTTGCATTGGAGTTTTGCATAGATAGACGTTTTGCATCCCAGACAGTAAAAGATAGAGAACGATTCGTAGATAGGTGTTTTTGGTCTGTCCGGGCCGTTGCGTTTGTACGCTAACAAAAACAAAAATTTGAGGCTTTTCGTATGATTCTTCGATTAATGTATTTTTGAAACAAATTCAAATACCAAAAAAACGAAATTTGCTAAGACTGAAAACTATACTTAAATATAAATTTTGCTAAACCTTTTGAGGAAAAATTTGTTTGCATTTTCTTGTTCAAAACTATTGTTTGTTGTTGTGTTTTGTTTTGTAATGCAAAGTTGTGTTCTGAACAAGAAAAGAACAAAAAGGTTGGCCCATATACTATATAGCAGAAATACTCCCACTGTCAGCGATTAAATCACCGTCTCGTAATTGGTATAAATATTTAGTCGATGATAAGAGCAACTTCCGCTAAATTTTGCAAACAAGGAACTAAAAGACTTGACCATGCTTATGAGCGGTTCCTCTTCTTAGTAAAAATACGTAATCTGTACGTATTTTGATGTTTTTATGTCGTCGAGAACTTGAAAGTTGAAGTTTGAAATAGGAATTATTCAACCATAGATTAACATAGGGTCGGGTCCTGGGAGGGCTTGTCCCCAAAAAATTTTCATGGGGCTTGTGCCTTGAACTGATGTTTTCAGCGGGGTTTGTACCATAAAAATAAATTAGTAAAATTTTTCGAAAAATTAACGCTAATTTTATTAATATTTGCAACAAAATCTTCAATTT
>JASAND010029193.1:0-37532 GCA_030248195.1 Trissonchulus latispiculum | reverse complement strand
AGTTACGCATTGCTATGGATGGATCGCGCGGCACTTGTTGATGACTAGTGGTTTGAATCCGACCAACAACTTTACACTTTACCACATTTTTACTTTAGCCTCACTCACACCGAATCATGGCCAGTGACCATGAAAATAAACTGACAAACAGAAAGAAAGAAGAAGATTATGTATCACCGATCTCAAAAATTTAGACATCCGGTGGGATTCTTCTTCAAAAAAGACATCCGTCTTTTTTGCGCTCCAGGCAAACGCTCTGCCAGCTGACCTATGGAGGCACAGCTGTATCAAGCTTTGCTGGATAAACAGCATACTCGATTTGATAACAGAACTAAACTTTTTCTTCTCACAACTGCAACAGTTGCTTGTCGCCATAACAATATTTGATTAAGATATGTACCTACTTTTATAAATCATTAGATTCATAAAAATTAATCATACAGACGAGAGCAACTGCCCATACTCTCAGAATAATTTTGACCTTTCGGCGCTTTATTGGTGATTTATGACCCATACTTTAGAAGCACGACACTCTGTGTATCTGTTTCCTTCTGAATATCCAATTAATTTTCCAGAAAGCAGCAGAAATAACTTCAAATTCAGGCTAATAATAATGCAAGGCAGTGTGGTCCATGTCAAAATAAAAGCCAGAAGATACATAACACTTATTGGGCTGAGTGAAATGCGAAAAAATTGTTTTCCCCTTCCGAATTTGAAAAAACTAAATTTTTTAAATTTTGGACTTTTTGTATTCATCTGCCACCAGTCTGCCTCCACTCAAAACTTTAAATTTTTATCCAAAAAATTAAATCAGTCAGCCAGCCAAGAGCTAATCGAAACTCAAATCCGTGTTCTCGGAAGCCCTTGTTCTTTCTTTAACAAAACGTAGAAAAACTTTCCTTGAAGATCTACTTTTTTCTCTTGGTGTGCCATTATCCTTAAAAAGCGGGACCCGGCTAACCCAAACTTGGCTCGTTGCGGTCTCGTCATGACCAAGTTAAACTCTGACTGGAAGCGTTAAACCTAGACTGCATCAGAACAGCTATTAAAATTATTACTTAAAGAGCATAAAATCCCAAGAAAAGGCTAGGTAACCTTCAGTAACCTTCTGGAACTCTTGCATCCTTTACAAACCTCCAATAAAATTCTTACTTAAATAAAATTACATGTTACAGGACAGGTTCCTAGAAGAAATTATCTCGCCTCAGACTTATTCAGAAATCAGAACCCTAATAATTTTTTTTATAAATTAGTTTCCAGTTCAAGATAAAAACAGTTTAGATTAAATTACAGCAAATGAAGAGAACTTTTTAATGCTCCGATTGGAACGGAAAATTTAATTAAAAGTTAAACAATTCAAATTCACCACTGAAATTAGTACGTACAACGTTAAGATCAGCAAAGAACGTGCGACGCACACCAACCAGCGATTTTGAAACTGAAAGTGAAATCTTGGATCAGCAAGGTTTAAATAGTTTTCGATTTTCTGCTCTGATTCACAGTGATAATTGGGGCGTAGAATGATAAAGAATTGTCTGGACTCTCACCTGTGACACAGAACGGTCCATTTAGAGAAATTATTGAAAAAATCCAAGAATCCCCGCTGAGACGATTTTTTTAAATTTATGTAAAACACCTGTTTTTCTAGTCTGGAAATAGCCCCAGGCTGCGAGTTAATCAAATTGATGTTACACTAATTTGACAGCTGACTAAACGGTTTTGACAACCAAATTAATTTTAAGTGCCTGTGTGGTCTTTACAATGACATTTGCCGAAACCGGTCGGGTCAAAACCGGCTGGTCATTTGTCAAATCAGCGGGGGCCTCAAAAATCTGGTTCCGATAAAATCGCTTGAGCGATCAAGCGGTAAATGTGCGCAGCAGGTGTTGATAATTGTCGGCTTATAGACTATCCCTAAAGAAACTGTTTTGCAGGATTTGTGTGAAAGATTTATGACAAACTTTTCACATCCATTGGCAGTGTCTTTCATTTATGTAATAAATGTTCCGAACAGTTTACAGATGTTACAGCAAACAGTGAGATTGTTAAAAACGATTACTAGAAACTGAAGAAAAGTTTCTGTATGAGAGAGAGAGTAGAAGAGGAAAGAAAACAGAAGACCTTGGCAAAAAACCAGACATAGTGAATACAAAAAATAGAAATATTTCCATCTCCTTCATATTCTAGCATAATGTTCGACTGTCTTGCAAGAGTCAGAATTACAATGGATTAAATGGAACTTCAGCAGTTGCAACATACATAGCTCAGCTGTATTTTATAAAAACTACATAACATCAGATTGCAGCAACCCCCTTCCCGTTTGGTGGGAGAAGGTGGGTTTAGTGCAGAGGATTACGGTAGTTTCTGATTATTTCCAAAATGGGTACCCGTTTGGTGGGGGAGCAGCAAGAAGAGGTTCCCGTTTGGGGGAGGAGAGTCACCAACAGCCAGTCAGATTCAGCCAACCCTAGCATGACTGGGCGACCTCCCCCCCCCCAAGCGGGCACCGTCTTCTGCCGGGGCCTACCACCCCCACCGAACGGGGACGACTCTGCTACCCCCCCACGAAAACAGGGGTCGATCTATCGATCGACATGCTTGTCGACCCCCCCTGGTGCCAAGCGGGGGAACACTTGCGTACTGTAACCGGAGCACCGTTACGCAATGCCAAGAAGAGAATCCCCTCTACTGGCTTACTCATCTTCTCTTATATATAGTACATTGTCTCTACTGTTTACTCCGAAACAATTTTATGTCAAGCTCCATGATTAAGACATACGTCAGAAATGCTCCACATGAAAACAGACTGATGCAGATTTGGACCTCATCAAGTTAATAAATTGGCTGATGTGGTAGATAGAGTTTTGTGAAAGATTCGTAAAAATTCCAGCCACGAAACCATGCCATGTATAGTTAGCAAAGCTACAAAGGAGTTAGCAAAAATATATCCGTTTTATCCATTCATAATTAATGGTATAGCCATATACAAAATGAACGTCGTTAAAGTATCCTCATTGGGATCGAACAGGAAACATTTTCCCTTAGGAAACCAACAAGAACCTCTCAAATCGTTAAACCTAAGCAAGTTAGTGCAAAGTTGTTTGCTATAAAGGCGCAACTCGAGTGTATCATCAGTGTGAGTTCTTGTTTTAAGTGCCAGTGAGGGATTGCGTCCAGTTGTCGTGTGCCCCAAAAATGAATTCTTCAAAGTGGTCAACTTAAACATTGAATTTTTTCCATAATCCCTACTTAATACGAACTGGTTGGATTGGAGTTATTGGGTGATGCAAAAGTGTCCATATTTTGGGAAGGCGTTGTTCCGAGAATTGGTAATTTAAAAAAAACTTAAAAAATTATAAATTTTTAAAATTTTAAAATGTTTTAAATTTCGTGGTTTTGGAAGATTTTAAAATTTTCCGGTAGAATCGATGAAGCCGAGCATTTTTTCTTGTAGCACCAGCATCTAAAATGCTTCCTACGAGCTTTAGAGCGGTTCTAACTGTAAAGGTCAAAGGAATTCCCAGCCAAAAATAGTCACACGATTACTGTTGTATACAGGCGAAGTTTTCCTCTTCGATCTTTACAGATTAGAGCCGCCGCATTTCCAGATGTTGCTGCAAGAAGGGAAAATGCTCAGCATCAATGATTTAAGAAAATTTCAAGAATTCACTAATTTTGAAATTTTAAACATTTCTAACCCGGATATTCCCTAATCCAACCAGTTCTTTTTGAGTGGGGGATGCACAAAAGATCTCAAAAATGTTTTGTACTTTCCAGCGAATCACGTACTCCCGCCTCAAGTTAGGGAATGATACATGGCTAGATCGACGAGGGCGTTAGCGCTACAACCAAAAATTACCGATTACTGCAAAGAAAATGTAATTCAGCTAAGGAAAAAACTACCTACCTACACATAGTGTTGTCGCGTTAGAGAAAAATAAGCCTGTGTGGGCCGAGCCCAAAAACTATCTGGAGCCAGGCCTGAAAAAACCAAATGACTCGATCGAACGCCGATTCGCGCTAGCGTCGAACCGCTCCGGCATGGTGCTCACCTCGGGGTCTTGGTTTGGAAATTGAGCCCGAAACAGGCCCGGATGACAACACTAAAGGAAACTCGGAAACTTGGGCCCCAAGCTTTACTGAAATTTAATAGTTAGCAAATTTTACTTTACCTGAAGTTATGATGGGCAACAAATTGGTCAATTACTGACCTAAGATCTTTCGTTTGGAATATGACGTTTAATCCAACTCCAACATTAAGCAAAGTCCACCAAAAAATTAGCACCATACACCCATAACTGGAGTCATCACCGAATAGAAATAAAGCCTAAAAATAAAAGAGATCTTCGTAAGTTGAGTGCAAAAAGTTGATTAATGAACTTCCTGACTTTTGAAGGAGCCTGTCAAGATAACCAAGATTTTGACTAATTTTCTCAGGCAGTTGCCTTGTTGCAGTTGCTCTGTTGGGTGGTACAAATTTGTTTTGCGAAAACTAATTACATGCCTACCAACAAATGTCAACCTCAAGTCGTATTGAGCCTGAGAGGCTTCTTTTAAGTTTTTATTGGTGGCAAATTTGTCAGTTGACAAGACGGATTAACATAGCACTAAGTGTTCCCAACAGAGCTGATTTTCCAACGACCAAACCGTTTTCGCCTGACTGCCACCAAACTGAAAGCAACCAAATCGTGCGCGAATGCATTTTTCGAGGGGGAAATCCTAAAATATTATGGCATTTTATTTATTGGTACATGACTTTCTTCTTCTTTCTCATTCATACTGACAAACTCATATTCAGACCTTGACTATACTGCGCCAAATTTTGGGGTTATGATTGGCCCTTGCCCGCGACAGTTTTAGGTTGGCTTGGCATGCAACGTTTGAAAAAAAAGGTTGACGACGGTTCGAACAGGTCCGGGCAGTTCCAAAAAACTTTTCAGATTTTCGTGTTCACTTCTGTTTCGGAAGAGGCGTACAGGGAGCACCAATAATATAGTAGTTATGTGCTCTTCCTTTCTGGGTCCGTGGTGTGGTCGTAGTGGTTGGACTTCTGGCTGCAGTCCAGGAGGTCCGTGATTCGATTCCCGATGGAGCCAAATTTTTACAGCAGTATGCAAGCACAACCTTTAACCCAGCCCCTCTCCTTGAGTCTTCTGTCTTGGCTGACCATGGCTTGGCGAGTCTTTCATCTTTATTTTTATTTTATATATCCTTTTATTTTTTCTTTATTCTTTTATATTATTTTATTCTTCTTTTTATATCACCTTCCTCTCTTTCTTTACTTTTTTATTTCTTTTTATATTTTCTCTTTATTTTATTACAAATTCAATTCTATATATTCATTCTTTTTTATCTCTCCTTTTTACCCCTATCACTTATTTTATTATTACATTTTTTTTCTTATTCTTTCTATTTTTTTTCTTACTTCTACGGCGAACCTTTTGTAAGTGAGGGAGGGGTGTGCAGAGGGCACCAATGATATACAAGTTATGGGCTCATCTCTGCTGGTTCCGTGGTATTGTGGTTGCACGCCTGACTGCAGTCCGGAAGGTCTGTGGTTGGATTCTCGGCGGAGCTTGGATAATTGCATGCTGCAACTATTCTGTGTCAGATCTCGCTAACCCTACTCCCGCTCAAAGAAAAAGTTAAACTGAAACAACCCCTGCAGGCGAAAGCGACTGGTGTGTTGCCATTTTGTGGCAGATTGCGAAAAATCTATTTACTAACTGAGCAATCAACAAAATAGCAAAATCGATGAGAGCGGTTTCCAAATTAAAACTGTCCACGCGTGGCTACCTGCTACACTCAATTAATCTTTAGTAGGTTGTTAGTTAGGCCAAAAGCCATTAGAACCAAATAGGTGATAATAAGAGTGTATGATTGCACTGTTATTAAGAAGTAGAGTAGAGGCCGGTTCACACTAGCGCACAAGCATAGCCAATAGAATTTGAAATTCAGCCTGGCCACGCCTTCTGTTCATAGTGCAAAACAAATTTCATTGGCTGCAGGCGTTGTGCTTGTGCAAAAATTTAAACTGAATTCAACTCGGCTTTGTAACTGTGCTTGAGCCAATTTTCAATAGTGTGAACCGGTTGTACTTGTGCTTGTGCCCTAGTGTGAACCGGTCTAAGCCACTAGAGGGCTTCTCTTCTTGGCATTGCGTAACGTTGCTTCGCCCACAATTCGCGAATATTCCCCCGTCTGGGGGGGGGGGTCGACCAAATCGACAGCGCATACCTCCTCTCAGATTGGTGTGTGGTGGGGTAGCCAACAGCCAATCAGATTGCAGAAATCCCCCCTCCGTTTGGATTATGGATTAAAGGATTACGGTAGCTACAGCTTATTTTCAAAAAAGGGGGTCCCCGTTTGGTAGGGGGGTCACCAGCAGCCAATCAGAGTGAGCCAAACTTAGCCTGCTTGAGCGACCCCCCCCCAAACGGGGACCACTTTTGGCTACCCTCCCCTCCACTAAACGGGGACCACTTTCGGCTACCCTCCCCCAACCAAACGGGGGACCACTTTCTGCTACCCCTCACCCCAAACTGGGGAACATTACCGTATTGTGGTCGGAGCACCTTTACTCAATGCCAAGAAGAGGAGCCCTCGAGTGGCTTACTTTTCTTCTTCTGAAATACAGAAGAAAATCATGGACTCTTGGTGATAAGTTTTGACTGGTGCCAGGTGCTGAAAATTCATCCTTCCATTTAATGCGGAAGGCTAATCCTTTGCTCGGAAGGTGGAAATTAGAAAGGAGAAAGAAGCATAAATCAGGTACCAAGTACGATCGAAAGCAAGACATTTACGAAATCTACACTTTAAATTTCTACAGAACCATCAAACCTAGGCTATATACACGTAAGAAAATATTATACCGCATGGGAGATGCAAAGAACCAAGAGCACTTTGAGAAGACGTTTTTCTGGGCTGAATGAAAACCGTAGGAGTAAAGCAGCCATTTTTATAGGCCGGCCTTATCAAAAATAATCAGCAAAGTGGGTGACACGGAAATACTTGTACTTTATACTGTATATCACATGGTCATGCTCCCACCAAACTGCGGACGCCGGGCTCTATTATTTACAATGGAAGCCGTAGACAAAAAATATTTAAGAAACCATAATATTGTCAGCTATCAGCAACTTTATCTGTGTAAATATTTGCAAGCTTTTATAAGTTTTGTAAGAAAATATCGCAAAAACACCATTAGCTCTGAACGGCTTTTGAAAAACACTTTTTGTGTGGACTTTTGCAGCTCAGACGGTAATCTTACACTTTAGAGGGTAAAAAGGTTTTTGATGGAAAACATTCGTCGAAATTTTGCGAAAAATCGAATCGAAAGGCGAATCTCGTTAAAATGACTCATATTTGGTTTTCAGAATTTATATAATTCAAATTTTAGGTCAGTCAAATTGGTCTGGCGACCCTCCACCGCTGTGGTTCCGAACCCGTCGGAAAATTTTTTATTTCCCCATAAATTGAGAAAAACCTTCCCCATCCAAATGTGAGGTCTGTTTTAGCATCATGCCAGTGCTCATGCTTTTCCTCGCACCCTGCCGTTTATAAACCCGCTCACTATTTTATGTTTATCTAGAAAATTTGGTCAAATCTTTTCCATGAAAAACATTTTTACCCCCCCCCCTAAAGTGTAAGATTGCCGACCAGACTATAGTCATGACTACAGTCAGGAGAAACGGAGAGATGATTAATAACAAAGGATTATGTAAAAACCTTAAAACTCGGTTGCTGCGTGGTTAATAGCCGGTGATTAGCCAGCCAGCCAGCAAGACAAAATGTTTGCACACAAACATTTTTAGGCTGCTACTCTTTAATTTTGCCGACCAAATTTCGAGATGTCATTCATTCGGCCTGTGCCACCACTGGCCAGAGGACAGACCTACCTAACAGGTCAGCACGGTAGTTTCTTCGCCTTCTCTCACAACTCGAATTTATTGACCAACCGTGTTAAAACTTGATATAAATTATGTTTTCAGCCATAACGATTTCAGCTGGAGCGAGATTTCCTGTCTTAGCGACATAAGACTTTTCGATTCGCAAAGGGTTGAGGAGGCCTTACCAAGACTTTAGGTGTATGTGTTTGCTGAAAAGTAATTAGTACGTATTTTTGTGTCGTTGAATGCAATCATGAAATCAGCTTCTGCGATCAGTGTTTCGTTGCCCATATAAACCAAGTTGGTGATTATTCGGTATGTGCACACCTTACAGATGTTTGATTTTTCCGAAATGCATCTACTTCGCCATGCGCACACATACAAAATAAGGGCTTACTGTAAAAGGCATCTACTTTGGTATATGCACACCTTACAAGATAACTGTTTCTGCGAAATGCATCAATACTTCGCTGTGTGCACATCTTACAAAATAATTGTTTCTGCAAATCGCATTTATACTTCGCTGCACACCTTACAAAATAAAGTTAGGTATATACTAGCTTATATTCGATGGTACTTAACCATATCGATAGGTAACTAACTTACGTGAACTATATTTAACAGTTCAGGTTTTATTTCGATGACAAATGTTTGTGCCACATATTATGAATGATCTTGCAATTATAATTAGGGTAAAACGGGATAATAGGGGACAAAAACCTTTCGGGTTTCATAGCCATGGTTTCTGATGCAAACTTGTATGTACAAGTAGATGCATTTTACAGTAAGCCCTTATTTTGTAAGTGTGCATACACCGAAGTAGATGCATTTTGGAAAAGTCAAAAAAATGTGTAATGTGTGCACATACCGAATAATCATCACCAAGCTTTTAGGTCATGCAAGTTTTACAGAAAACGTGCATCAAACACTAGTCTTAGATAGTCTCTCGGGCAGTGAACTGAAACGTTGATAATGATTAATTGATTGGTTAATCCTCTGTCAACCTTAGATGTAGACGCTTACCCCGCGCTAACCTTCACGTTAGTATTGTTAAGGGACTGGTTCAAAATTATTTCTCCATGAAAACGTATATACGTTTCATTTATACGCCTTGAAAGCGTATTTTCCAAATCTTCCTGGTTGCAGACATTGTGGCTGTATGTTAAATTTGTCCTTTGTAAGCTGTTTCCGACACGCACGCTTACAATGAAAGCTCAGGATTTTATCACGAAAAAGAACTTCAAATCTCCGAGCTTCAATGACCTTAGACAAAAAAATCGCATCAGAAAGCGTATATACGTTTCCAATTAAAGCGTATCAAAAATTACGTATATACGCTTTTATTTTTGAACCTGTCCCTAAGCGTATATTTCTATGAGAAAGAACTAAAAGGAATCTCATTATGTAGACGCAGCATGTTAACCAACTTTATAGGCTACTCTCAACAATAGCTCTAAGCTCTAGCTGTGACTCTAGTCGTAGCGGAGCCGAACCCATCCGCGAGCCAAAAATGATCATCATTTATACATAGTTTATTCAGATGTTTGTTTTGGACAAATTAACAAATAAAATCACACGTATACATAACATACCCAAAAATATAATTTTGTAGCTGGTTTCCCAAACAATATGCCATAACACAATAAAGTCTTTGTAGATACTTAGATTAAAACTGATATTGCATAACTGCACAATGCAGTACAGTAGCAGCGAAACTACAATAGCTTCGAGGTTCAATACCCTTAAGAGAAAACCTTCAGAAACCGTCAAAAGAAAATTTTATCAGAGCATTTCAAAACCTCTTTGACGGCGTAAATCTTAAGGGCTACTTAGAGGCAGACTTAACGATGATTTATTGCTAATCAGAAGTGTAAATGTTTAACTCATACCTTAGTCCTGTTTAAACGGCTGCTTCAGTTTAATCTTCACTAGTTTTAATGGACACAAGACATGGGGTCAGACAGAACAGAAGTGACAACAGAAGGGGGAGGAAATCATAAAATTTCTGCAAAACTCTGAGGTTCTAATCAAGGGAAAAATGTCGCGGTCCGTGGGTTGACGACCAGAGCAGGCAGTCGCAGTGGAATTTCACTAATCTTATCCGAGTCTTCGCTTAGGCAACAAATACATAGGCTGCACGATCTTTTACTTGGACAAGATAGCAAGCACACAATTTCACTGCTAGAGTCTTGGGTACAATTGGACTCTACCAGCACTTCAATTTGTTTCCAATTCCAAAAATATCCCAAACTTTGCCTTCAAATTTCCCAAAGGGACTATAAATTTTCAGCCCTTAGCTTTCCTGAAAGAAAATTTTTGCTTTTTTGGTCCAAGGAGATCCTTTCCTTGTCAGGATGACGAATGTCACAAGCTCGAAACCAATTCCCATGTCTGGTTTTTAAATTCAAACTGAGAATATCAAGTCCAATCAAGAAACCCAACTTGCAGGCCCAATTTTGCTTAGCCTTACACACCACATCCTTTTCGACTTACGGTGGCTGTGGAATAGAATCAGACTACGAGACAGCACAAGCGTGGGCAATAGGTAAACCCAACATCACAATGCGTCATATAAGCAGACGAAAATAGGCAATTATTTGCTAATTAAGTTTATTCTTATAATCGTGTGGTAAAAGTTAGTATGCATGCACTAGTTTTGGCAACCTAAATTATTTTCAGGTATCTATACTATTTTATCGGGTGCTTCTGGTTTCAGTGAGACTCAGCTAAATTCTTAATTATTGAGTTTTCCCTATGTTTGTTCCCTAAACATCCCTGAAACTTTACTAACTTCGTTCGAAAGTTAACAAAATTTAACTAACTCAGATTACAGTTTCATGTGCCACTACAAAGGATTAATTTGGCCAAAAAGCGTATATACGTAATTTTTGATACGCTTTAATTGGAAAAAATCGTATATACGCTTTCTGATGCGATTTTTTTGTCTAAGGTCATTGAAGCTCGGAGATTTGAAGTTCTTTTTCGTGATAAAATCCTGAGCTTTCATTGTAAGCGTGCGTGTCGGAAACAGCTTACAAAGGACAAATTTAACATACAGCCACAATGTCTGCAACCAGGAAGATTTGGAAAATACGCTTTCAAGGCGTATAAATGAAACGTATATACGTTTTCATGGAGAAATAATTTTGAACCAGTCCCTTAACAATACTAACGTGAAGGTTAGCGCGGGGTAAGCGTCTACATCTAAGGTTGACAGAGGATTAACCAATCAATTAATCATTTCCAGCGTTTCAGTTAACGGCCCGATAGACTATCTAAGACTAGTGTTTGATGCACGTTTTCTGTAAAGCTTGCATGACCTGAAAGCTTGGTGATGATTATTCGGTATGTGCACACATTACACATTTTTTTGACTTTTCCAAAATGCATCTACTTCGGTGTATGCACACTTACAAAATAAGGGCTTACTGTAAAATGCATCTACTTGTACATACAAGTTTGCATCAGAAACCATGGCTATGAAACCCGAAAGGTTTTTGTCCCCTATTGTCCCGTTTTACCCTAATTATAATTGCAAGATCATTCATAATATGTGGCACAAACATTTGTCGTCGAAATAAAACCTGAACTGTTAAATGTAGTTCACGTAAGTTACTACCTATCGATATAGTTAAGTACCATCGAATATAAGCTAGTACCTAACTTTATTTCGTAAGGTGTGCAGCGAAGTATTGATGCATTTTGCAGAAACAGTTATCTTGTAAGGTGTGCACATACCGAAGTAGATGCCTTTTACTGTAAGCCCTTATTTTGTATGTGTGCGCATGGCGAAGTAGATGCATTTCGGAAAAATCAAACATCTGTAAGGTGTGCACATACCGAATAATCACCAACTTGGTTTATATGGGCAACGAAACACTAATCGCAGAAGCTGATTTCATGATTGTATTCAACGACACAAAAATACGTACTGTTTACTTTTCAGCAAACACATACACCTAAAATCTTGGTAAGGCCTCAATCCCTTGCGAATCGAAAAGTCTAATGTCGCTAAGACAGGAATTCTCGCTCCAGCTGAAATCGTAATGGCTGAAAGCATTATTTATGTCAAGTTTTAGCACGGTTGGTCGAATAAATTCGAGTTGTGAGAGAGGGCGAAGAAACTACCGTACTGACCTGTTACTGTCTGTCCTCTGGCCAGTGGTGGCACAGGCCGAATGAATGACATCTCGAAATTTGGTCCGCCGTCGTTAAAAACAGTAGCAGCCCAAAAATGCTTGTGTTTTAGCAAACATTTTGTCCGGATGGCTGGGTGGCTAATCACCGGCTAACCGGGTTTCAAGGTTTTCACGTAATCCTTTGTTATTAATCATCTCTCCGTTTCTCCTGACTGTAGTCTGATCGGCAATCTTACACTTTAGGGGGTAAAAAGGTTTTTGTGGAAAAGATTCCACCAATTTTTGTAGATAAGCAACAAATACTGAGCGGGTGTTAAACGGCAGGGTGCGAGGGAAAAGAATGAACACGGGCATGATGCTAAAACAGACCTCAGATTTGGATGGGGAAGGTTTTTCTCAATTCATGGGGTGAAATAAAAAATTTTCAGACGGGTTCGGAACCACAGCGGTGGAGGGTCGCCAAACCAATTTGACTGACCTAAAATTTGAATTATATGAATTCTGAAAACCAAATATGAGTCATTTTTAACGAGATTCGCCTTTCGAATCGATTTTTCGCAAAATTTCGACGAATGTTTTCCATCAAAAACCTTTTTACCCTCCAAAGTGCAAGATTTCCGTCTGAGCTGCAAAAGTCCACACAAAAAGTGTTTTTCAAAAGCCGTTCAGAGCTAATGGTGTTTTTGCGATATTTTCTTACAAAACTTATAAAAGCTTGCAAATATTTACACAGATAAAGTTGCTGATAGCTGACAATATTATGGTTTCTTAAATATTTTTTGTCTACGGCTTCCATTGTAAATAATAGAGCCCGGCGTCCGCAGTTTGGTGGGAGCTAATACCATGTGATATACAGTATAAAGTACAAGTATTTCCGTGCCACCCACTTTTTCGATTATTTTTGATAAAGCCGGCCTATAAAAATGGCTGCTTTACTCCTACGGTTTTCATTCAGCCCAGAAAAACGTTTTCTCAGAGTGCTCTTAGCGTCGGGTTCTTTCCATCTGCCATGCGGTACAATATTTTCTTATGTCTATAGCCTAGGTTTGATAGCTCCGTAGAAGTTTAAAGTATAGACCTCATAAATGCCGTGCTTTCGATCGTATACTTGTCACCTAATTTATGCTTCTTTTTCTTTCTTTCTAATTTCCACCTTCTAAGCAAACGATTAGCCTTCCGCATTAAATGGAAGGATGAATTTTCAGCACCTGGCACCAGTCAAAACTTATCACCAAGAGTCCATGATTTTCCTCTGTATATTTCAGAAGAAGAAAAGTAAGCCACTCCAGGGCTCCTCTTCTTGGCATTGAGTAACGGTGCTCCGACTACAATACGCGAATGTTCCCCCGTTTGGGGGGAGGAGTAGCCGAAAGTGATCCCCATTTGGTAAGGGGAGTAGCCAAAAGTGGTCACCGTTCGGTGGGGGGGCGGTAGCCGAAAGTGGTCCCCGTTTGGCCTGGGGGAGTAGCCAAAAGTGGTCCCCTTTTGGGGAAGGGGGAGTAGCCAAAAGTGGTCCCCGTTTGGGGGGGGGGGTCGCTCAAGCAGGCTATTAAGTTTGGCTCACACTGAGTAGCTGTTGGCGACCCCCTCCCCAAACGGGGACCCTTTTTGGAAGTAAGTTGTAACTACCGTAATCCTTTAATCCGTAATCCTTTAATGCGCTGTCGATTTGTTCGACCCCCCCCAAACGGGGGAGTATTCGCGTATTGTGGTCGGAACAACGTTACGCAATGCCAAGAAGAGAAGCGCTATAGTGGTTTACTTTTCTTCTTAATAATAGTGCTATCATGTACTCTTATTATAACCTATTCGGTTTTAATGGCCTTTGGCCAGCTGGCCAGCCCAACTAACAACCTACTAAAGATTAATTGAGTGTAGCAGGTTAGCCACGCGTTTAGCCACGATTAGCTGGTCAGTTAGTAAATATATTTTTCGCAATCTGCCACAAACTGGCAACACCCCAGTCGCTTTAGCCTGCAGGGGTTGTTTCAGATCCAGTTTTTTGCTTTGAGTGGGAGTGGGGTTACCGAGATCTGACACTGAATAGTTGCAGCTGGCAATTATGCAAGCTCCGCCGAGAATCCAACCCCAGACCAAATCATCAGTAACATGATGTCTCTACAAAGAAGGTACAAAGAAGGTAGGTAAGATATTCCGAATTACAGTCAGCCGTGCTACCACAATACCACGGAACCAGCAGAGATGAGCCCATAACTTACATATAATTGGTGCCCTCTGCACACCCCTCCCTCACTAAGAAGAGGTTCGCCGTAGAAGTAAGACTCGCCAAGCCATGGTCACAAGACAGAAACTGACAGAAGGAAAGGGGCGGGCTGGGTTAAAAATTCTGCTCTGCTTGCATACTGCTTCAAAAATTTGGTTCCGTCGGGAATTCACGAACCGTCTGGACTGCAGCCAGGAGTCCAAACACTACGACCACACCACGGAGCCAGGAAAGAAGAGCGACTAACTACTATATTATTGGTGCTCCCTGCACACCTCTTCCGAAACAGAAGTGAACACGAAAATCTGAAAAATTTAGGAACTGCCCGGACCTGCTCGAACCGTCGTCAAACTTTTTTCAAACGTTGCATGCCAAGCCAACCTAAAACTTTCGCGGGCAAGGGCCAATCATAACCTCAAAATTTGGCGCAGTATAGTCAAGGTCTGAATACGAGTTTGTCAGTATGAATGAGAAAGAAGAAGAAAGTCATGTACCAATAAATAAAATGCCATAATATTTTAGGATTTCCCCCTCGAAATTTGCATTCGCGCACGATTTGGTTGCTTTCAGTTTGGTGGTAGTCAGGCGAAAACGTTTGGTCGTTGGAAAATCAGCTCTGTTGGGAACACTTAGTGCTATGTTAATCCGTCTTGTCAACTGACAAATTTGCCTCCAATAAAAACTTAAAAGAAGCCTCTCAGGCTCAATACGACTTGAGGTTGACATTTGTTGGTAGACATGTAATTAGTTTTCGCAAAACAAATTTGTACCACCCTAACAGCAACTGCAACAAGGCAACTGCCACAGAAAATTAGTCAAAATCTTGGTTATCTTGACAGGCTCCTTCAAAAGTCAGGAAGTTCATTTATCAACTTTTTGCACTCAACTTACGAAGATCTCTTTTATTTTTAAGCTTTATTTCTATTCGGTGATGACTCTAGTTGTGGGTGAATGGTGCTGATTTTTTGCTGGACATTGCTTAATGTTGGAGTTGGATTAAACGTCATATTCCAAACGGAAGATCTTAGGTCAGCAATTGACCAATTTGTTGGCTATCATAACTTGAGGTAAAGTAAAATTTGCTAACTATTAAATTTCAGTAAAGCTTTAAGTTTGAGTTTAGCTGTAGTGTTGTCATCCGGGCCTGTTTCGGGCTCGGGCCCCGGGCCGGGCCCCGGGCCGGGCCCATGCCGGGCCTGGCCCGAGCCCGGCCCGGATCAACATTCGATCGGATCGGCCCGGCCCAGGCCTGGCCAGGATATTTTTCGGGCTCGGCCCGAAACAGGCTTATTTTTCTCTAACGTGACAACACTATGTATAGGTAGGTAGTTTTTTCCTTAACTGAATTACACATTTTCTTTGCAGTAATCATTAATTTTTGGTTGTAGCGCTAACGCAATCATCAATCTAGCTATGTATCATTCCCCCCACTTGAGGCGGGAGTACGTGATTCGCTGGAAAGTACAAAACATTTTTGGGATCTTTTCTACAATCCCCCACTCAAAAAGAACTGGTTGGATTAGGGATTATCGGGTTAGAAATGTTTAAAATTTCAAAATTATTGAATTTTTTGAAATTTTCTGATAGAATCATTGATGCTGAGCATTTTCCCTTCTTGCAGCAACATCTGGAAATGCGGCGGCTCTAATCTGTAAAGATCGAAGGAAAACGCCGCCTGTATACAACAGTAATCGTGTGCCTATTTTTGGCTGGGAATTCCTTTGACCTTTACAGTTAGAACCGCTCTAGAGCTCGTAGGAAGCATTTTTAGATGCTGGTGCAACAAGAAAAAATGCTCGGCTTCATCGATTCTACCGGAAAATTTTAAAAATCTTCCAAAATTTTGAAATTTAAAACATTTTAAAATTTTAAAAATTTATAATTTTTTAAGTTTTTTTTAAATTACTGAGCCTCAGGTAACGCCTTCCCAAAATATGGACGCATTTGCATCACCCAATAACCCCAATCCAACCAGTTCGTATTGAGGAGGGATTGTGGAAAAGATTCCATGTTTAAGTTGACCACTTTGAAGTTTTGGTTTTTGGGGCACACGACAACTGGACGCAGTCCTTCACTGGCACTTAAAACAAGAACTCGCACCGATGATATACTCGAGTTGCGCTTTTATAGCAAACAACTTTGCAGTAACTTGCTTGGGTTTAACGATTTGAGAGGTTCTTGTTGATTTCCTAGGGGAAAATGTTTCCTGTTCGATCCCAATGAAGATACCTCAACGACGTTCATTTTGTATATGGCTATACATTAATTATTAATGGATAAAACGGATATATTTTTGCTAATCTCTTTGTAGCTTTGCCAACAATACATGACATGATTTCATGGCTGGAATTTTTACGAACCTTTCACAAAACTCTCTATCTAACCACACCAGCGAATTTATTAACTTGCTGAGGTCCAAATCTGCATCAGTCCGTCTTATGTGGAACGTTTCTGATGCCTGTCTTAATTATGGAGCTTGTCATTAAATTGTTTCCGAGTAATCAGTAGAGACAATGCACTATATATGAGAAGATGAGTAAGCCAGTAGAGGGATTCTCTTCTTGGCATTGCGTAACGGTGCTCCGATTACAGTACGCGAATGTTCCCCCGCTTGGCACCAGGGGGGATCGACAAGCATATCGATCGACAGATCGACCCCTGTTTTGTGGGGGGGGGGTAGCAAAGAGTCGTCCCCCTTCGGTGGGGGTGGTAGGCCCCGGCAGAAGACCGTTCCCGCGTGGGGGGGGAGGTCGCCCAGTCATGCTAGGGTTGGCTGAATCTGACTGGCTGTTGGTGACTCTCCTCCCCCAAACGGGAACCTCTTCTTGCTGCTCCCCCACCAAACGGGTACCCATTTTGGAAATAATCAGAAACTACCGTAATCCTCTGCACTAAACCCACCTTCTCCCACCAAACGGGAAGGGGGTTGCTGCAATCTGATGTTATGTAGTTTGTATAAACAGTTGACTGGACTTATGTAACAATTACTGAAGTTCCACTTAATCCATTGTAATTCGGACTCTTGTAAGACAGTCGAACATTATGCTAGAATATGAAAAAGATGGAAATATTTCTATTTTTCGCATTCACTATGTCTGGTTTTTTGGCAACGTCTTCTGTTTTCTTTCCTCTTCTACTCTCTCTCTCATACAGAAACTTTTCTTCAGTTTAAGTGATCGGTTTTTAACAATCTCACAGTACAGTTTGCTGTAATATATGTAAACTATTCAGAACATTTATTACATAAATGAAAGACACTGTCAAATGGATGTAAAGTTTGTCATAAATCTTTCACACAAATCCTGCAAAAATTTTCTTTAGGGACAGCCTATATATAAGCTGACAATTATCAACACCTGCTGCGCACATTTACCGCTTGATCGCTCAAGCGATTTTATCGGAACCAGATTTTTGAGGCCCCCCGCTGATTTGACAAATGACCAACCGGTTTTGACCCGACTGGTTTCGGCAAAATGTCAGTCAAAGACCACACAGGCACTTAAAATTAATTTGGTTGTCAAAACCGTTTAGTCAGCTGTCAAATTAATGTTACATCAATTTGATTAACTCGCAGCCTGGGGCTATTTTCAGACTGGAAAAACAAGTGTTTTACATAAATTTAAAAAATCGTCTGAGCGGGGATTCTTGGATTTTTTCAATAATTTCTCTAAGTGGACCGTTCAGTGTCACAGGTGAGAATCCAGATAATTTCTTATCATTCTATGCCCCAGTTATCACTGTGAATCAGAGCAGAAAATCGAAAACTATTTAAACCTTGCTGGTCCAAGATTTCACTTTCAGTTTCAAAATCGCTGGTTGGTGTTCGTCGCACGTTCTTTGCTGCTCTTATCTTTGTACATACTAATTTCAGTGGTGAATTTGAATTGTTGAACCTTTAGTTAAATTTTCCCTTCCAATCAGAACATCAAAAAGTTCTGTTCCTTTGCTGTGTCTTAATCTAAACTGTTTTTATCTTGAACTGGAAACTTTTATTAGGGTTCTGATTTCTAAATAAGTTTGAGGCGAGATAATTTCTTCGAGGAACCTGTCCCGTAACGTGTAATTTTATTTAAGTAAGAATTTTATTGGATATTTGTAGAGAATGCAAGAATTCCCGAAGGTTACTGAAGGTTACCTAGTCTTTTCTTGAGATTTATGCTCTTTAAGTAATAATTTTGATAGCTGTTCTGATGCAGTCGCGTTTAACGCTTCCAGTTAGAGTTTAACTAGGTCGTGACGAGACCGCAACGAGCCACGTTTGGGTTAGCCGGGTCCGGCTTTTCCAGGATAACGGCACACCAGGAGAAAAAAGTAGATCTTCAAGGGAAGTTTTTCTACGTTTTGTTAAAGAAAGAACAAGGGCTTCCGAGAACACGGATTTGAGTTTCGATTAGCTCTTGGCTGGCTGACTGATTTAATTTTTTGGATAAAAATTTAAAGTTTTGAGTGGAGGCAGACTGGTGGCAGATGAATACAAAAAGTCCAAAATTTAAAAAATTTAGTTTTTTCAAATTCGGAAGGAGAAAACAATTTTTTTCGCATTTCACTCAGCCCAATAAATGTTGTAGTTCTGGCTTTTATTTTGACATGGACCACACTGCCTTGCTTTATTATTAGCCTGAATTTGAAGTTATTTCTGCTGCTTTCTGGAAAATTAATTGGATATTCAGATGGAAACAGATACACAGAGTGTCATGCTTCCAAAAGTATGGGTCTTAAATCAGCAATAATGTGCCGAAAGGTCAAAATTATTCTGAGAGTATAGGCAGTTGCTCTCGTCTGTATGATTAATCTTTATGAATCTAATGATTTAGACAAGAATCTTTCTTAATCAAATGATTTTATGTCGACAAGCAACTGTTGCAGTTGTGAGAAGAAAGTTTATTCTTAAAGTTCTGTTATCAAATCGAGTAGGCTGTATATCTAGCAAAGCTTGATACATACAACTGTGCCTCCATACGTCAGTTGGCAGAGCGTTTGCCTGGTGCGCAAAAAGGGCGGGGGTACGAATCCCAGCGGATTTCTAAATGTTTGTGATAGGTGATAAATGGCTTTCTTTTTCTTTCTTTCTTTTTGTCAGTTTCTTTTCATAGTCACTGGCCCTGATTCGGTGAGAGTGGAGTTAAAGTAAAGATGTGCTAAAGTTTCCCCCCGAAGAGAACCCTGCTGAAGGCTACAGAACAGACTGCCGATGCTCATCTCTGTATTCACAGCCCGAAGCCAGGACCTACAACAGAAATATTGAATGGATCTGTTGAAGGGGGGCTGGCCATTACGCCTTAACACTGACTCCTGTTACCTTCCCACCCGCACATTTTCCGACCATCTAAGGAAGACTCGTAGGATTGGACTACTTGAGCTGGAGCTTAGGCATAATTATATGCGTTAAGTCCCTTGCCTTTAGAAGTTAAATAAAGTTTGGTGGCAGATATGTATGATTCGAACCACAAATCATCAACAACGTCCCCCAGCAACCATCCCGGCATACGTGAACTCTGTCTCCAGTAAAGTCTGAAAGATTGAAAATTCGATGAAATGGGTATTCGCTAGTTCCCGAATCTTGAAGTTCTAAAAAATTGCAAAAGCCGAAATTTTGATCTAATTTCCAATAAACTATTCTGTTTCACCAAAGCATTTTTACAGCATTAGTGCCTCTACAAATCAAGTATGCAATTTGCATCAGTCGCAAAGAGCAGACCTTTGTTGTTCTTCAAGAAAGTCCTCAGTCCCAGGATCCTCGAAACTTGAAAGAATGAGCTAAAATTTGGTGAGGGTATGTTTGCGACCACTCTACATTCAAATATCTCAAAAAGCTTCGATTTCAATTTTCCATTTTTTCAATTTCTCATTAAAATCTAATTCAGCATCAGAGTAAGATAAGACTGACTGATTGCACTTCTAGAAAATTACCCTGTTCGTAAAAGCTAGTAGGGATGAACACCCAAAGCGAATTTTCAAATGTAACTTTCCGTCAGTTTCGTGAGGTCGGCTTGGACTACGCTTTACGAATTTTCGTTTTTCTTTGTTGAGGGCCCCTATTCAGATGTTCGCGTCTAAAGCATAGACATAACGTTCGCTCCTTGAGATTAGCCTTATGCAAGCCTCTTTTACCTCGTGGAGAGGCTAGCAGTTGTATGGATAAATATTCTGCTGGTTGTTTTGCAGCTTCTTTGTTGAAACTGCGCACCTCAGCTTTGAATTATGGTATTAATTAGAAGATACAAATATGTTCCAAAGTATCAAACCTATTTTGTTGACCACTGGCAAAGGTAACTTTTCCATCTCTTGCACTTAAGCTTACTTACGTAATTTTGATGATTTTTCATTCACGAATTCTCAGCTTGCAGTCATAAAAACAGTTTCTTTGTGTTAGCATTCTCTCAGTTTTTGAGTTTGTTGAAGTTCCACCTTTCTATTAATATTAATGTTTTGACTGACTGATACCTTGAAGACAAAATAAAACGCAAAACTTAGGGCTTACTCAATTTTGCTCAAAGAAAGATTCGCTTTGCTTTAGTTCGATTCGCTTTAGTCATTAGTTGGTGCCGGTGTTTTTTGCAAGCTATTCGTAACTCTGCTATACTTTATACTTTTCCTGCTTTTGACTCAGTTCTATTTACATAGGAACGTATCCAAACGAAGAAAAGCATGCAATTTACATTTACAATTACGCATTTATGTAGCTGTCCCGAAATTTCACGGTACGATGTAATATATATTATTTCATAAATTTCAAAGTTATTCTGTATTCTGTATTCTGTTTAACTTTAGAATTTAAGAATTATTTTTAAATTTATATAGTTTTAGAAATTGTTTCACCCACACACACCACCTGAGGATCTTTTTCTTAGACTCAACAGTCAGCATTACTTTTGCACACCTTAACAAATAGTGTTCAAATTTGGTATGGTTCTTGGTAGTTCTTGGATTTATGTAGCGGCCAGGTCTTACCAGTAGAGTCACTGTCACAGTAGAGTTTATTCTCTCTTTGGTTTTTCCCAACTTTTTGGCAAAATTTGGGCAAAGCCTATACCAGTATAAAATTCACCATTTCTCAGGTTCAGTTCGCCTACATGTGTGATTAACACTCGGTAGGGGTTAACGTAATACATATGTCTTCTCGATTAAATGGTTGTCGTGTTCCTCCTGTGGTGCTGTCGAGGTGTGTTCATCACAAAGGCAGGAATGAGCAAACCATGCTGCTTTGTCGGACAATTTTGGGGAGACCACCACCAATTAGTCATGAAAAGGAATAACTATGCCCACCTGGCACAACTCCTAATTTGTGTAACACGAGCTGAGTGGAAATGGATTTAGGTATACTGGCTTGCACCAACCATTTTAATTTTATGTTAACAAGAGATAACAGGCCGTTAGACCGTTATACCAAATTAGGTTAAGGTAACTCGGTGTTGTTAACCTTAGGGTTAACTCGGTGTTAAAGAGAAAAAGTTAACCCTCAGCGGAAGTAGGGTTAACCCTTAACTCCATTATTTCTAAAAGGATATTATCATTGTTCTGGGATTAAGTTCTAAGATATATAATATATAGATGCTGATTGACCACTGGATAAGTGATACAGCATTTGTTTTATGCACCTGTCTTTCTAGATCATTGAGTTTCTCCTCTGCATTTGAAACTACCGCTCCCCTTTTATCATTGCTGTTCTTCAAGCAGCATTTGTAACTCCTCTCTCTAGTCCTGCGCAAGAAAATATTCTGTTAACCTTATTCTCTGATTATTATTATTATTATTTGATAGTTAACTGATAACACCACCGAGTTAAATAAATGCTGTAACCGCTTCCTGATTGGATGGAAACTGTTTCCAGATCTCTACGGATTGACTAAACCCTCCATTAAAAGGTTAAAGTACTCAGTGTCAACCTTTAAGATTCGTAACACTAAGCTGAAAGGCGTTGGTGCAGAGGGTTAGAGTTAACCTTAACCATGGAGTTAACTCTGTGTTAGCTTGAACCTTAATCTTATTTGGTGCAAACGTTCGTTAAGCTTTTTCTAATTACAGGCAGTAGATGTAGCTAGTAAGTAGCCAGTGGTCAGCATGGATGAAGGAATATATATGTTTTTTATTTTTTCGCATATTTTTAATCGGCTTGGCCCTGCCTAACCTGTTTAGCAGACTTCCTTCGCCGGTCTGTCCACCTCATCCGGCATTAGCCGTCAGCAGTAACATATGTTTTACAGCTTAAAAACTTAAAGAGCGACTGGGGGAAAAGTAAATTGGTGATTTTGAAATTGAATTTCGACTCTGTCTGGTGGAAATTTAGGGTGGTGATGAAAATTCGGCGGATCTGTTGAGAAAATGGCCTTGCCGGCTTTCCAAGCAGCAAGCACTAGCAGAACTGTTATGTAGTTCAGACCATTGTAAATATCTGATGACAAAAACTCGTCCCTACCATTACATTACGTAGTTTACGCTGTAGGAAACATTTTTCTGGGAACTCTGTCTCAAAACGTGGGAATTTTACAAAAGAATATTCATGGGATTCACATGCATACCAGTTTCAGTTCATGTTTCCTATTATAATTTGACTTTACTACATACACCACTTTTTGTAGCACAGCTGGCAACCGTGTACACAATGATAGTATGGTGTAAAGATTGCTCTATATACAACTAAAACCGTAATGACTGTAATTTTGAGAGTTTTTAGCAGGATTGGATCTTCAATCTTTTAAGTATTTTCTGTAAAGTCGAGTTTAGGAATTAGAACATTGTCTCTTGAGTGGTGATGTTTCAGACACTAAAACTGAAAGTGGATTTCAGGCAGGTTGTCTTTGGCAGGCTATATGCCTATTCAAAAACGTGTCACTGCAGGTGCTGCATCCTTCATTCTTTCGTTTAATCGTGTATTCTTCAGGTTGTACAGGTCGCAGTCTCAATCACTGAAACTGAGACTTAAACTTCCGTTAGACTGGGTAAAGACGTGAAACTCGGACTGAAACTAGTTTCCGTCTTTCCTTGAAACATGAAGATTTGACAGTTTTTCTGTTAATATTCTGCAGTGTTAATATTCTGCAATATATAAATAATCACCAATTTTTGCATTAAATTATTTTGAATGGCTAGAAACTGCAGTCTTTTGGCTAAACTGAAACTGAGACTGATATTCCGCCTGAAACTAAAACGAAAACTGAACTTATATTTTGTAATCCCGACGGAAGCCTAAACTGAAACTGAAAACATCTTGGACCACCGACTGAAACAGAAACTGAAACTAAAATCGGTTACTGAAACAAAGTTACTCTTGAGTAAATCTTTTAAAAGACAAAATTAATGTAATTTTCCTCCAAAATGTTTTCGATTTGCAGGACTACCCCTAACCTAACTCTATCCTTACTGACCTTGATTGTTTCCCGACGAAAGCTTAAACTGAAACTGAAAACATCTTGCACCATCGACTGAAACTGAAACTAAAACTAAAGTCGGTTAGTGAAACAAAGTTACTCTTGAGTAAATCTTTTAAAGGCAAAATGAATGTAATTTTCACAAAATGTTTTCGATTTGTAGCTTACACTTCCTTATGACATTGATTGTTTCAGTTTACGGAAGCTTAAATTAATGTCTTAGTAACTGTATATTTAATAGTCAAATTTCCATATAATTGGTTTCCTTGCATAACCGAATCCTGCATAACATTTCGTGCATAGCATTCCCCATGCGGCAGATCTAGGTTGTAGTTCGGCCCGCCTCTTTCCTGTCTAAGGGTACGGTAGTGCGCGGCCAGGTTCTAGGTTGTGTGCGTTAGGATGAGGATACCGCGTCCCTTGTACTGCTATAACTGGTAGTGTCAATTATCGACGGCAGTTGTGGGTCTCAGTGCCCGCCAAAATAAGCTGTGACGAACACTCAACCGTATACGCCTTTAGACTTCTTCCAAAGACTCCGTGCCTGTCATGTGTTTATTTTTGTTTTTTGGGGTGTTGGGAAACTCCGACTTCTTTGCCAGCTACAGCGCATTAAGATTTTTTCATAATTCCATTTTTTAGACTACTTCAGTTTGCTTACGGGTGTTAACGTTTCTTAACGTATTTGTTAACGTGTTCTTTGAGTGTTAAACAATCTTCGAAATTTTATGTTTGTCAGGGAGTGGGGGGCAGACACCACTGAATTGTTGTGTTTATTGTCTCTTATTAAGCATGCCGCCGCAGCTACACCCAACAGCGGCCACTTCTTGGATTATCTGTAAATTGCCGGCGGAAAATAGATGGGCGTCTGAAGTATGGTTGAGTTTTTCTAAACTCTCGACTTGACATACTCTTTCACTTGTAGCGCAAGCTTCGAAAATTCGATCCCTGCGCTTCGTATGGGTTGAAATAGTTTCTGTAGTACTCACATGTATTTTTCTTTTTGTTTAGCCTGAGATAAACAACGATGAGTTTCATTAATCCTGCCGAAGATATGTATTTATCCTGTTTCTTCCAACCCACTACCTCAACAGTCAGACCCACCCTGGACCGACGGCGAATTCAGATCCACGCTCCACACTCAGAGTTTAATCAGAGCCGATCCTGGATCGGTGAAACCGTTTTCTCAGACTACAGTCATCAAGCTCAAATCAAAGCCTCAGATTTGCCTTCCACAAACTGCTTGCCTTTGCCGAAATTACCTCCAGCTAAAACCCTGCTTAACTCTAATACGAGATCTCAGGACCTTTCGTTTACAGACTTGACCTCAAGTTTGGTTAAACTTTTACGGGTACCCAGCCAAGGAGCTTTGACAGAAGAAGCTGGACCTTCCAGCTCAAGGCTTGAACCTCAGAATCGTGATGATTTGAGGCCCAGGCTGAAGAGAAAGCCTTCTGAGCCTCTCATCGAAAGCTGCAAAAAGATCAAAGTGGAACCGATTTTCGACGAAGAGCCCGTTATTCTCTGCTCGCCTGACCAGGAAGCTGCTACAGAAGTCGAAGATACTGACACGAAAAAGAAACGTAGAAAAACGAAAGTTCCCAAAAAGATGAAACGCCCTTTGTCCTTCAGAAAATATGGTAAGTACTGATTGCTTTGTATTGTGCTGTGCTTAGCCCTGATCCGCCCGATATCCTCTGTGCTTGCTCACTAAATAAGTACCAGGTGGTAAGTTTGCTGCTGTTCATGGCTTTGTAGCAGTTGCTTGCACTGTTAGAATTTTCTTGCCAGTAGGTGTAAAATGGATGTTCGTGTGCATTCCTCACAACACAACACAAATGCGCGTGCGCACACCCATAAGCCTGTGCGCAAACATGCGTACTTACACATGAACTCTATTAAATTTGATCCAGAGAACACATAGCTAGCTACGTGAAGGTCAGTTGTTGAATTTCTCTAGTGATAAAATTAGTTCTAGTCACTCCATTAAAAGGTGTCTAAATATTTCATGTTTTGAAAACATTTACAGCAATCAATTGGCAGTTTAAATATTTGCTAGGACATTGTTATGCATATTTTAATTTTTTAGAATCAGTGTGTTGTTTGTGTGTTGTGCTATCTTGGAGAGTATTTTGAGGCTAAATGTTTAAACATGGTACAGTGTAGCTAGTTTTTTCATTGTTTTAGCCATGATAAACTGGGCATCAAGGTTTCCTTTTTTGGATCCTTGTACGGGCGAGTCTTTAGAAGCCGGTGAAGTCAAAACTTCACCTAACAGAAGCTAAACTGAAACAAGCTGAATGGACTGTTAATGACAGTGTACAAACCTATTTCTCTTATTTTTTCGTTTGTTTTGTTTATATGCCTGTTTTGGTTATGTCATGACACAAAGTTCAGCATTTATTCAGCATACTTGCAAAATTAAATAGGTGCTTGGAAGAAGTGCAAAGTTAGAGCATACAATCAGATACTATTAAATCAGAACTCTAAAATAAGTAAAGACAATGGCAGCTTTTTCTAGTTCAGCCATGACGTTTGAATAAATAATTGAAATGACTAAAATAACTAGCTTCTTGGAAATGGTAGTTGCAAGAACTAAAATTTCCTCCTTTTGCCTTGTCTAGATGTCTACAAGTCAAGTGTCCTTCTGTCTGTTATACTGTGATTCAATTTTGTTGTCTTATGTACCTCTTCTGTACAGAGCACAATAAAGACTGGTTTTTATAATGTAAGCGAAACTATTGTTTCTAATAATGTTATTGCTAATGGTGTTAATAGTTTAGTGACTGTTGAAGCAACAGTTCAAGCTATCTCTTCAAGCTTCATTTATTATTGCAAAGCTAAAAATAACTACTACCAAGATTGACAACAAAATCTACTCTAAGAATGAGTCACGGGAAACCTTAGCTGTAATAATAAAAATAATACTAATACTTTGGCATTTATGGAACGTTGTTTTGCGCAAACAGTAGATGAGTCCACATGACAGAATCTAGAGAAACTGAAGTGGTGCCAATCCGTGCTTTATAATGTATTGAACTCTGTTTACAAAAGACTGCTAAAATAAGTCAAAAATGGCTTCCACTTTTTGACATACCAGGAGCCTCAGCTCATCAGTTCTGAAGCGAACATAATGCCAATTTGAACCAATAGCATGCAAATTATCCTCCCGCTACATTTACAGATGCTTGGGAAAAAATAATGTTACAGTTTACTCTGGTCTATACAAATCTGAGTAGCTTTGCAATGTTCAGAATCATCAACTTATCTAAAAACATTGAAATCATTACAATTTAAACTGAATGTGGTATTCAGTACTGATTTTTAAGTAGTTTAGCCCTTACTAACAAATCCAAGGGCCCACTGGTTCGCTAAGGGAATTTGAGTCCTGGAACCTTGCTTGTACCGGAACCGCTCTTTTCAACCTACTGCTAGAATATAACATTGGCACAAGTATTGAATAAAATTCAGCGGTTTACCTAGTGCCTAAGTGTTTATAGGGCTTCACTGCTCTTGTGCCTATTTAACGTCTGACTGACTGAAGTTGCCTTTTTGGGTTTATCAAAACTCCAAACTGCCCTGCCTACAAGTGCCTACAAATCAAAACTACAAATTTAGCTTGTTCCTTCGATTTGACCTTTACTAGTCAGATCTGTCCCTATGCGTACAAATGCCTACAGTAATACATCGACATTTTAGACCTTAGAATTTCTGTAAGACTGACAAAAAATTAAGTACTCAAACTCAAAGAATCAAAGCGGTATAGATCTTAGGCGTATTTAATGGGCTCCATGATAACATATTTAAGTGTGGGATTTCTCACACAATTTCACCAGTTTTTCAATATGAATGAGGTTATTTTTACAGAAGGTACGCGTGGTGGATTAATTTCGAGCACGAATGGCTATAAATTTCGTCTAAACAGGTCATGAGCCACTAAAACCTATTTAATGTTCAATATTCAATGAACATTTGGTTACTGAATTGTTGACAATTGAACATAATCTTATGGGCAAAATTGCGTTAGGGCGCCCGTGAACTTAGGTCATTTTAATTTTGGTGCATTAGGGCGCTCAAATAGTGCGTTAGGGCGCCCATTACCCCCCAAACCCCTAAAATGCTAAATCCAAAAACGGATTTCAGATTCGTGCTCAGCGCCCCAGATAACCCCAATATTCAACATCATCAAAATCGAAGACAAAATTTCTTCGGTTCCTCTTGCGAATCGAAAAAAATCTAATTTCGCGAAATCGAAAAATTTGGCAATATTTTTACTCAGCGTGGTCGAAAACATGCCTATACCAAATGTTAGCTCATTTGGTCAAGCTTTAAGAATTTTAGAGGTGGGGAGTAAGCTTTAAAAAACCCGGTATGGTATCAATTTGCGCAGATTTCTGAAATCCTTGTTGAAAATGGTTTATGGTCTCAGCTGTGCCTTCACTGTACCTAGAAAGTAGTTAAAGTTTGAGTAAAATCACTAAAATGTCCACATTTCAAGCTTTAAAATGCTGTATTATTTCCTGTATAAGTCCTTAAATTGAGCAAGTTTGAAGTTATGAGGTTTTGAAGGGGACTGCACTAAGCGTAACCAATACCTTAAGGTGCTGGTATATCTTGGTGTAAATTCGACCCTACCGGCTTCAATTTCTTGTGAAATTAGATTATACTTTCCAAATATATTATTTTGTTGCACTTTAACATTCCGGAATCAGTCCCGGATTTTTAGGTGAAAATATAAGAGATGTTTTATTTTGGCCTTAGTCTCCCAGTAGGTAGACGAGGCACCGGATTGGTTGTTTTCTAGATGGAATGAGGACACGAAGATGAACATTTTAATTGCATTTATTTATACCCCTAAAGCTGTCTGTTGTGGTTAAGCCAAAAACAATTTTGGGGTTCAAGATGCCTGTTTTCGAGGACGTTTACTCAAAATTACTGCGAAATTTTACGGAAAAATTTGGTTTATTTATATTCAATTGATACGCAGTTAAATTTGCCTTACTCTTGCCATAAATCCTTTTGCCAGTACTTTTTAGCTGTAGTTCGTTGCCTTAAGCTGGAGATTTGGCCGAAAAACCATTTTGGCAAAACTGCGATTAGTTTATTTTTTAACATCGACTTCTCAGAATCTACCCACTGGATTCTGGTGACTTTTGGCAGAATAAAAATTTGCGTATTACGGATGGACGTTTTCTCGGTTTGAGCTAAAGCGTCGCCAGTTGCGAGTAAACTCAATGCACAGCTGCGAAATTCGGTGTCATTGCGATGTTCCTCGGCCCTTATGTCCTTCATATCATGGTACAATACATTTTGGGCAATCCTGCATTTTTGAGAATTGATGTTCGAAAATCGACGGTCGTATTTAGCTGGTATGCCAAAAATATGCCATTTTGCTAGTTTCATAAGTTGAGATGAATTTCACATTAAGCTTAAAAATTATGTTTAGATCACGTCCCAACTCCAAAAATTGCGAAAGCTCCAGTGTTTCAAAAAGCAGTGCACAAAGGCTACCGTCCTACACGACCACCTTAACCAAGCTTTCATAGATTTCAATCAAATAATGACTGCTAAATTAGTTTTTGTACAATTGAACTGCCCGAAAAGTTGTTGTTCCAACGGAAAAAAGGAGAGAGCATGTGGAGCAACCGAAATTACAGTATGCTTGATACAAAAGTATAGTTGAACAGGCGATATCGGCTGGAGCTTTAAGACGACGCAAGGATGGGAAACGGAGCAACTAAAATCGCAGTAAGCGTCAAACAAACAAATGGAGAAAGAGATGAAGCAAATGAGGAAATTAATGTTAATTCTATAATTTTGTTGAATTAACAATTGTTGCAACATTTTACGCAACATGCGCACGGAACTGTCACATAAAATATACAATAAAGGGAATGAATAAAAGTTAATGTTTAAGCAAAGAATGATTAGGCGTTGGCTTTCTGCTTTCCTTCGTCCGCGTGTCCGTTTTCGGAGTCCCATTTGAACCGTTGACATCCTTCCGTTTAGAACTGCGTTTTTCCGTTTCTCCGTTCATCCGTTCACGTTAGTATTTAAGCAGAGACGGATTGGACGATTCCCCACAATATGGCTTTCTGCTTTCCTACGTCCGCTTGCCTGTTTTCCGGAGTACCGTTTTTGGCCTTGAAGCATGCCTGAACAGTTGACATCGTTCCTTTTACAACCATACATGTGCTTGGGGGGGTTGGGGGGAGGGGGTTTCACCCCTCCCCCCAGACCTGGAGCTCACCTCCCCAAGAGGGGTCCCTCACCCCCCCCCCTCAGAATCCGGATTTTTCCGGTTTTTTGGGCAAAAAACCAGAAACATCCGGTTTTCCTCCGGCGGCCTTTGCCTTCACCCCTCCCCCCCAGAATTTCCCCTCCTTACCTTATCCTTAAACAGAATTCCCAGAATGTCTGTTTACAACTGCGCTTCTCCATTTCTCCATTCATCCGTTCGCCCGTTGCCGCGAAGAGATGGAGCACGAAGTTCATCCCGTTCCTTTGCTTTGTTCAGAAAATGAGCACCAGTTTTGTGGGTCGTGTTCAAGCAATCTTCTCAATTAATGAGAATTATTCAGATTTACATATGCCATGCTTTGACACAGAGTTAATTTAAGGACACAACCCTAATATAGATTGTTGGTAAAAATGGAGATCCAGTATTTTCTTAGCTCCATGAGGTTTAAGTTCAAATGAAGGTGTTGAAGGAAAATCCGGGAAAAATGCTATTGCCAGTGAAGACTTGAGAAGTTAGGCGAAATTTAAGTTTAAAATAAATGAAAGTTATTGGATTTTGTAAAGGTTAAAATATTTAGAAAATCTAAATAAACAGGTTGCTTAAAAACAATAGAATTGAAAATTTACCTATGCTAAATCTTAGATCAAATGGTCAAACATTTCACCACCTAGCGGGGGAGTACTACTTTAGCTACACCCTATATTTTGGCTACCGAGCTGCTTCAAAGTTGTGCCTTTATAATGATGCCTGCTGATATGCAAAAGTTCAGAATGTATTTGCCTAAGGAATATTTTCATTGATAAAAACCTATTGTTAGCTGATTAAATTATGGGGTCCTAAAGGTTTCTTATCTATGTTTGCTGTCTATCATAAGTTGAAACCCGGCGCCTTTAGTTTTATAGGGAAACAACCGATGGCGTGCTACGGTATAAAGTGCAATTCTTCCCGCACTATCCAGTTGATTAAGCGCTGATAAAACTCCGCTCTTATATGAATGCCGCGCCGCTTTACTTCAGCAGTTTTCACTTCGTTTGTGTAGAGAAAATCACCCAAGCATCTCTACTCTGCTATTATCACTGTGCTGTACAATTTGCAGCAAACAGTCTGCTTGGCTCTTTTGTAAGTTTTACAGACATATATACTGCTACCAAGAATACATTGTAGATAATTATATTGTGACAGCTGGCAGGTTCTCTGTTACCAAGTCACAGGTACTTGATCTGCGCACGTAACGGCTGACTCCCCGCAAATGCGTGCTAACCTCACTTGTGGTATCTCTCACGTGTTAAAGCGTGTTAAAACACAACGCCTGCGTGCGCCTAATTTGTGTCTGCTTTGTGCTTTATAATGAGCGAACGAGGGAACGGGATAAACTTCGTGCTCCATCTCTTCGCGGCAACGGGGGAACACGGATGAAAGAAATGGAGAAGCGCAGTTGTAAACAGACATTTCTGGGAATTCTGTTTAAGGATAAGGTAAGGAGGGGAAATTCTGGGGGGAGGGGTGAAGGCAAGGCGCGGGAAAAACCGGATGTTTCTGGTTTTTTGCTCAAAAAAAAAACCGGAAAAATCCGGATTCTGAGGGGGGGGGTGAGGGACCCCTCTTGGGGAGGTGAGCCTCCAGGATGGGGGGAGGGGGGTAACCCCCCTCCCCAAACCCCCCCAAGCACATGTATGGTTGTAAAAGGAACGATGTCAACTGTTCAGGCATGCTTCAAGGCCAAAAACGGTACTCCGGAAAACAGGCAAGCGGACGTAGGAAAGCAGAAAGCCATATTGTGGGGAATCGTCCAATCCGTCTCTGCTTAAATACTAACGTGAACGGATGAACGGAGAAACGGAAAACGCAGTTCTAAACGGAAGGATGTCAACGGTTCAAATGGGACTCCGAAAACGGACACGCGGACGAAGGAAAGCAGAAAGCCAACGCCTAATCATTCTTTGCTTAAACATTAACTTTTATTCATTCCCTTTATTGTATATTTTATGTGACAGTTCCGTGCGCATGTTGCGTAAAATGTTGCAACAATTGTTAATTCAACAAAATTATAGAATTAACATTAATTTCCTCATTTGCTTCATCTCTTTCTCCATTTGTTTGTTTGACGCTTACTGCGATTTTAGTTGCTCCGTTTCCCATCCTTGCGTCGTCTTAAAGCTCCAGCCGATATCGCCTGTTCAACTATACTTTTGTATCAAGCATACTGTAATTTCGGTTGCTCCACATGCTCTCTCCTTTTTTCCGTTGGAACAACAACTTTTCGGGCAGTTCAATTGTACAAAAACTAATTTAGCAGTCATTATTTGATTGAAATCTATGAAAGCTTGGTTAAGGTGGTCGTGTAGGACGGTAGCCTTTGTGCACTGCTTTTTGAAACACTGGAGCTTTCGCAATTTTTTGGAGTTGGGACGTGATCTAAACATAATTTTAAGCTTAATGTGAAATTCATCTCAACTTATGAAACTAGCAAAATGGCATATTTTTGGCATACCAGCTAAATACGACCGTCGATTTTCGAACATCAATTCTCAAAAATGCAGGATTGCCCAAAATGTATTGTACCATGATATGAAGGACATAAGGGCCGAGGAACATCGCAATGACACCGAATTTCGCAGCTGTGCATTGAGTTTACTCACAACTGGCGACGCTTTAGCTCAAACCGAGAAAACGTCCATCCGTAATACGCAAATTTTTATTCTGCCAAAAGTCACCAGAATCCAGTGGGTAGATTCTGAGAAGTCGATGTTAAAAAATAAACTAATCGCAGTTTTGCCAAAATGGTTTTTCGGCCAAATCTCCAGCTTAAGGCAACGAACTACAGCTAAAAAGTACTGGCAAAAGGATTTATGGCAAGAGTAAGGCAAATTTAACTGCGTATCAATTGAATATAAATAAACCAAATTTTTCCGTAAAATTTCGCAGTAATTTTGAGTAAACGTCCTCGAAAACAGGCGCATCTTGAACCCCAAAATTGTTTTTGGCTTAACCACAACATTGACAAGCTTTAGGGGTATAAATAAATGCAATTAAAATGTTCATCTTCGTGTCCTCATTCCATCTAGAAAACAACCAATCCGGTGCCTCGTCTACCTACTGGGAGACTAAGGCCAAAATAAAACATCTCTTATATTTTCACCTAAAAATCCGGGACTGATTCCGGAATGTTAAAGTGCAACAAAATAATATATTTGAAAGTATAATCTAATTTCACAAGAAATTGAAGCCGGTAGGGGTCGAATTTACACCAAAAGATATACCAGCACCTTAAGGTATTGGTTACGCTTAGTGCAGTCCCCTTCAAAACCTCATAACTTCACAACTTGCTCAATTTAAGGACTTATACAGGAAATAATACAGCATTTTAAAGCTTGAAATGTGGACATTTTAGTGATTTTACTCAAACTTTAACTACTTTCTAGGTACAGTGAAGGCACAGCTGAGACCATAAACCATTTTCAACAAGGATTTCAGAAATCTGCGCAAATTGATACCATACCGGGTTTTTCAAAGCTTACCCCACCTCTAAAATTCTTAAAGCTTGACCAAATGAGCTAACATTTGGTATAGGCATGTTTTCGACCACGCTGAGTAAAAATATTGCCAAATTTTTCGATTTCGCGAAATTAGATTTTTTTCGATTCGCAAGAGGAACCGAAGAAATTTTGTCTTCGATTTTGATGATGTTGAATATTGGGGTTATCTGGGGCGCTGAGCACGAATCTGAAATCCGTTTTTGGATTTAGCATTTTAGGGGTTTGGGGGGTAATGGGCGCCCTAACGCACTATTTGAGCGCCCTAATGCATCAAAATTAAAATGACCTAAGTTCACGGGCGCCCTAACGCAATTTTACCCATAAGATTATGTTCAATTGTCAACAATTCAGTAACCAAATGTTCATTGAATATTGAACATTAAATAGGTTTTAGTGGCTCATGACCTGTTTAGGCGAAATTTATAGCCATTCGTGCTCGAAATTAATCCACCACGCGTACCTTCTGTAAAAATAACCTCATTCATATTGAAAAACTGGTGAAATTGTGTGAGAAATCCCACACTTAAATATGTTATCATGGAGCCCATTAAATACGCCTAAGATCTATACCGCTTTGATTCTTTGAGTTTGAGTACTTAATTTTTTGTCAGTCTTACAGAAATTCTAAGGTCTAAAATGTCGATGTATTACTGTAGGCATTTGTACGCATAGGGACAGATCTGACTAGTAAAGGTCAAATCGAAGGAACAAGCTAAATTTGTAGTTTTGATTTGTAGGCACTTGTAGGCAGGGCAGTTTGGAGTTTTGATAAACCCAAAAAGGCAACTTCAGACAGTCAGACGTTAAATAGGCACAAGAGCAGTGAAGCCCTATAAACACTTAGGCACTAGGTAAACCGCTGAATTTTATTCAATACTTGTGCCAATGTTATATTCTAGCAGTAGGTTGAAAAGAGCGGTTCCGGTACAAGCAAGGTTCCAGGACTCAAATTCCCTTAGCGAACCAGTGGGCCCTTGGATTTGTTAGTAAGGGCTAAACTACTTAAAAATCAGTACTGAATACCACATTCAGTTTAAATTGTAATGATTTCAATGTTTTTAGATAAGTTGATGATTCTGAACATTGCAAAGCTACTCAGATTTGTATAGACCAGAGTAAACTGTAACATTATTTTTTCCCAAGCATCTGTAAATGTAGCGGGAGGATAATTTGCATGCTATTGGTTCAAATTGGCATTATGTTCGCTTCAGAACTGATGAGCTGAGGCTCCTGGTATGTCAAAAAATGGAAGCCATTTTTGACTTATTTTAGCAGTCTTTTGTAAACAGAGTTCAATACATTATAAAGCACGGATTGGCACCACTTCAGTTTCTCTAGATTCTGTCATGTGGACTCATCTACTGTTTGCGCAAAACAACGTTCTATAAATGCCAAAGTATTAGTATTATTTTTATTATTACAGCTAAGGTTTCCCGTGACTCATTCTTAGAGTAGATTTTGTTGTCAATCTTGGTAGTAGTTATTTTTAGCTTTGCAATAATAAATGAAGCTTGAAGAGATAGCTTGAACTGTTGCTTCAACAGTCACTAAACTATTAACACCATTAGCAATAACATTATTAGAAACAATAGTTTCGCTTACATTATAAAAACAAGTCTTTATTGTGCTCTGTACAGAAGAGGTACATAAGACAACAAAATTGAATCACAGTATAACAGACAGAAGGACACTTGACTTGTAGACATCTAGACAAGGCAAAAGGAGGAAATTTTAGTTCTTGCAACTACCATTTCCAAGAAGCTAGTTATTTTAGTCATTTCAATTATTTATTCAAACGTCATGGCTGAACTAGAAAAAGCTGCCATTGTCTTTACTTATTTTAGAGTTCTGATTTAATAGTATCTGATTGTATGCTCTAACTTTGCACTTCTTCCAAGCACCTATTTAATTTTGCAAGTATGCTGAATAAATGCTGAACTTTGTCTCATGACATAACCAAAACAGGCATATAAACAAAACAAACGAAAAAATAAGAGAAATAGGTTTGTACACTGTCATTAACAGTCCATTCAGCTTGTTTCAGTTTAGCTTCTGTTAGGTGAAGTTTTGACTTCACCGGCTTCTAAAGACTCGCCCGTACAAGGATCCAAAAAAGGAAACCTTGATGCCCAGTTTATCATGGCTAAAACAATGAAAAAACTAGCTACACTGTACCATGTTTACACATTTAGCCTCAAAATACTCTCCAAAATAGCACAACACACAAACAACACACTGATTCTAAAAAATTAAAATATGCATAACAATGTCCTAGCAAATATTTAAACTGCCAATCGATTGCTGTAATGTTTTCAAAACATGAAGTATTTAGTCACCTTTTAACGGACTGACTCGAACTAATTTTATCACTAGAGAAATTCAACAACTGACCTTCACGTAGCTAGCTATGTGTTCTCTGGATCAAATTTAATAGAGTTCATGTGTAAGTACGCATGTTTGCGCACAGGCTTATGGGTGTGCGCACGCGCATTTGTGTTGTGTTGTGAGGAATGCACACGAACATCCATTTTACACCTACTGGCAAGAAAATTCTAACAGTGCAAGCAACTGCTACAAAGCCATGAACAGCAGCAAACTTACCACCTGGTACTTATTTAGTGAGCAAGCACAGAGGATATCGGGCGGATCAGGGCTAAGCACAGCGCAATACAAAGCAATCAGTACTTACCATATTTTCTGTAGGACAAAGGGCGCTTCATCTTTTTGGGAACTTTCGTTTTTCTATGTTTCTTTTCCCCGTCAGTATCTTCGACATCTGTAGCAGCTTCATGATCAGGCGAGCAGAGAGTTACGGGCTCTTCGTCGAAAATCGGTTCCACTTTGATATTTTTGCATCTTTCGATGAAAGGCTCAGAAGGCTTTCTCTTCAGCCTGGGCCTCAAATCATCTCGATTCTGACGTTCAGCCTTCAGTCCTAAGCTGGAAGGTCCAGCTTCTTCTGTCAAAGCTCGTTGGCTGTGTACCCGTAAAAGTTTAACCAAACTTGAGGTCAAGTCAGTAAATGATAGGTCCTGAGATCTCGTATTAGAGTTAAACAGGGTTTTAGCTGGAGGTAATTTCGGCAAAGGCAAGCAGTCTGTGGAAGGCGAATCTGAGGCTTGGATTTGAGCTTGGTGACTGTAGTCTGAGAAAACGGTTTCACCGATCCAAGTTCGACTCTGATCAAACTCTGAGTGTGGAGCATGGATCTGAATTCGCCGTCGGTCCAGAGTGGGTCTGACTGTTGAGGTAGAGGGTTGGAAGAAACAGGATAAATACTTATCTTCGGCTGGACTGAGGAAACTCATCGTTGTTTATCTCAGGCTAAACAAAAAGAAAAATACATGTAATTACTAAAGAAACTTTTTCAGCTTATGAAGCGCAGGGATTGTATATTCGAAGCTTGCGCTATATGTGAAAGATCATGTAATGTCTACAGTTTAGAAAAACTAAAACATAATTCAGGTCCCCAGCCCCAACCTATTCTCTGCCGGCAATTTACTGGTAATCTAAGCAGCGACCGTTGTTGGGTGTAGCTGCGGCGGCATCCTTAATAAGAAACAATAAATACAACAGGTTTTGTTAACTGCGAAAGGCAATTCAGTGGTGTGTGCTCCCCGCTCCCTGACAAAAATACAATTTTGAAGATTGTTAACACCACCAGAGCACGTTTACAAATATACGTTGAGAAACGTTAACACCAGTAAACAAACTGTTAGTTAGTTAGACATAAATGGAATTATGAAAAATTGTTAACGTGGGATAGCTGTGGAGAAATTTGGAGTTTCCCTAAACCCCAAAAAAGGAACAAATAAACACATGACAGGCACGGAGTCTTTGGGAGAAGTCTAAAGGTTTACGCGGGCGGGTCACAGCTTATTTTGGCGGGCACTTGAGTACAACATCGACCGAACTAAATAAATGCATAGACAAAAAACCGACGCTAGGAACTGTGACCTGCCGTTGATAATTGACACTACCAGTTATAGCAGTACAAGGGACGCGGTATCCTCATCCTAACGCACACAAACACTAGTAAGCCTGGCCGCTGCTACTACCGTACCCTTATGACAGGCCACCATAGTTATTGATTGTGTTTCGTTGTTTGATTGCAGCCGAGCTCCAACCTAGATCT
>JASAND010029192.1:0-11922 GCA_030248195.1 Trissonchulus latispiculum | reverse complement strand
TCAGCTGCTTCGTTCAGTTACGTATTGCTCTACTGCATTGGGGCTCCACCAGCTGACCATTTTTTACCTCAAAATTTCGCCACTTCTCGGGTAAAAAAATGGTTCAGATCAACAAAAAAATTTTTTTCTGAAGCAGTATGGGGGTTTTAATGCGTTTAGAACGCTTAAAAAGCATTGATTAAGCCAAAAAACTTTTTTAAATTAGTCAAAACCGACCATTTTTGAATATTTTTCAAAAATGGCTATTTTGATAGAGCCTGATTGGTTGATGCTGCACAATTTTTTGAACTTTTCAAATCGATAAAAGTGTTGCCAATTCATTATAACTTTGATTTTTTTATTTGCCAAATATACCTCATTTATGCACTTTTCATCTGGAAGCATCAAATCTACTCTAGCGCCAATATTTTGGGACATTTTTTTTTACCACAAACCATTTTTTACCATTTTGTCGGGTAAAAAAATCACCGATTTTTTTATTAATCTGAGAATCTGTGGTGCTAGGAAAGATTTTAATAGCCTGAATCGATAGAGGGAAGTGCCGGGCACTTGCATGCAATAACCGCTTCCAGATTGGCCAACATTTGCGAAGGTTAGAGGCTTAAGTCAAAAATCCCTTTTTTTATCAGGTCTGACTATATATATATATATACAAGAAATAAAAATGCTCCTCTGAAGTATGAAAAAAAAAATATGTCAGTGAGTGGTGAGGTTGCAAAATCAAAGGAGGACTAGTCTTTAAAATGCTTAATATGGGGCTAGGTTCAAAAATAGAAGAGGTTTAGGTTGTGGGCAGATTAATATGGGCACAACTTCGCCGAACAACACATATTCGTGGGAGTTCACGCTTCGTCTTAGCTTTTGCCGCATACAGAGCTATCAATTTCAGTCAGCAATAAGAAATTTAAGAAGTTGAATACGGACTCATTGAATACAGTTGTTTGCATATACGTACTCTGTTAGACTAGCTATGAATACATGTGCGTAAATTATCATCATTTGGTCGAGTTGAACTGCGGCAAGCAACGAGAAGAGATCTAAGGACATGAGGCTAAAGCTATTGGTTCAAGCAGGGAGGAAATAGAAGGTCAGAGTCCTAAGATTATTCTTGAAATATAAATTTTCCGTATAAATGAATAAAACGCACTGGTTAGTATAAAACGTTTCTCGAAGAAAAAGTTTGGGTAACTATAAACGAAACGTAGCGTGGATGGATATGCATACTGATATACATTTATAAACCGCGAATATGGGTTGTTCGGCGAAGCTTGTACCCCATTATAATTCGCTCAAAACCTAGTCCTCTTCTATTTTTGAACCTAACCTCATATTAAGCATTTTAAAGACTAGTCATCCCTTATTTTGCAACCTCACCATCACCCATACATACTTTTTTCATGCTCCAGAGGAGAATTTTTATCTCTTGTCTTTCTGTCATTTTAAAGGATCCCTTTCCAGCAATGCGGTAATGGATACAGAGAGGCGAACAGTGCCGTAGGTGGAGCAGAAGACTGATTGTGATTATACAAATATATAGTACCACTGAATTCTCACCTCTGCCCCAAAACTTTTTCCCCAACCCAAAGAGTTCGACAGTGGCCCCACCGAGTTCAGCGGCACGGATTTACTATATGGATGCCGCCATTGGGCCGAAAAACGCTGTTTTAGGCCGTTTGAGAAAAGTGGTCAATTGGTCCCCTAGGCCGTAGTGACCACTGGTCACTTCCATCGGTTTCGGCAATATGGTCATTGAAACGAGCGTAGTCGATTTACTATATATGCCCTCGACCAAAACGCCGAAAAACGCAGTTTTAGGGCGTTTGACCATTGGTCAATAGGTCCCCTAAGCCGTAGTGACCACTGGTCACTTCCATCGGTTTCGGCAATATGCTCATTGAAACGAGCGTAGTCGATTTACTATATATGCCCTCGACCAAAACGCCGAAAAACGCAGTTTTAGGCGTTTGACCAGTGCGCTCAATAGGTCCCCTAAGCCGTAGTGACCACTGGTCACTTCCATCGGTTTCGGCAATATGCTCATTGAAACGAGCGTAGTCGATTTACTATATTTGCTCCCAATCAAAACGCCGAAAAAACCTGTATTAGGCCGTTTGACCAGTGGTCAATAGGGCTCCTCGGCCGTAATGACCACTGGTCATTTCCATCGGTTTCGGCAATATGCTCATTGAAATGAGCGTAGTCGATTTACTATTTATGCCCCCGACCAAAACGCTGAAAAACTCTGTTTTAGGCCGTTTGACCAGTGGCCGCTAGGTCCCCTAGGCCGTAGTGACCACTGGTCACTTCCATCGGTTTCGGCAATATGCTCATTGAAACGAGCATAGTCGATTTACTATATTTGCTCCCAATCAAAACGCCGAAAAACGCAGTTTTAGGCCGTTTGACCAGTGGTCAATAGGCCCCGTAGGCTGTAGTGACCAGTGGTCACTTCCGTCGGTTTCGGCGATATGCCCATTGAAACGAGCGTAGTCGATTTACTATATATGCTCCCAATCAAAACGCCGAAAAACGCAGTTTTAGGCCGTTTGACCAGTGGTCAATAGGCCCCGTAGGCTGTAGTGACCAGTGGTCACTTCCGTTGGTTTCGGCGATATGCCCATTGAAACGAGCGTAGTCGATTTACTATATGTGCCCCCGACCAAAACGCCGAAAACGCCGTTTTAGGCCGTTTGACCAGTGGTCAATAGGCCCCGTAGGCTGTAGTGACCAGTGGTCACTTCCGTCGGTTTCGGCGATATGCCCATTGAAACCAGCGTAGTCGATTTACTATATATGCCCCCGACCAAAACGCCGAAAAACGCAGTTTTAGGCCGTTTGACCAGTGGTCAATAGGCCCCATAGGCTGTAGTGACCAGTGGTCACTTCCGTCGGTTTCGGCGATATACCCATTGAAACGAGCGTAGTCGATTTACTATATATGCCCCCGACCAAAACGCCGAAAAACGCTGTTTAGAGGGAGTTTTCCCAACTTTGACCCTGGGCGAGGAACCACGGGAGCCATGCTGACCAGTGGTCACTTCGGGCTGTATCGGCAGTATGCTCATCGTTTTCAGCGACCCTGATTTACTATATATGGGCACCACCCCAAGGCCGAAAAACGCCATTTTTAGTGACTTTTAGGCCATTTCTGGTAAAAGTGGGACTTGGAAACTTTTCGCCCAAACAGGCCAAAAAAATGCAAAGTTTGGGCCCATCTCCTGAAAGCTAGGGAGCAAAATTAAAAAATCCCCCTCGTTACTTTATGCACCCCTACTGGTAATTTTCAACAAAAGATACTAGACCTCTCCAGCTTCTACCCAGTTCTAGAAAAGTGTGACCAAAATTTGCGAAAAATAGCGAAAGTCCGACTTTGGGACCTTGGCACAGAGCCAAAATTGGCCAGGTGCCAAAATGACCAAAAAAATGTAGCATGGGGGGATCCTGTCTACCAACATATAATAGTAGTATGGTGCCAAAATGCCCACATCGTTCCAACACTTAGCCGTAAAATGCATTTCCAATAAGCGTTATTCACCGAGAAAAAAAACAAACGCACGGTAACTATCGCCTAGTGCAAAAATTCGAAGTAAACAATTCGAACCAAAAGTATCGTGTAAATTGTACTACTACTCGAGTTGTTTACGATGGTAACCTTTTTACCACCGCCGGACCTCTAATTAGCTGGCACCAGGCCAACACTGTCTCCAGAGGGCCGCGCAGACGCCTTTATACCCATATTATTATGTAGGGGCGCTATCGCGCCCCTACATAATATATATATATATATATATATATATATATATATATATATATATATTATTGCTATTATCTTTATTATATATAAACAAGTAGGAAAAATGCTCCTTGCAGTCGCATGCAAAAGTTAATATGAGCTATGATGGTCAACATTTAAATGTGTCAAGGACAAGATTTAAAATGTTTAATATGAGCCAACATCTAAATAAGTAGAGGAGCTAATATGAGCCGCTACGTTTCTCTTGGGCTCATATTGACGCTCATTTAGCTTTTGCTTATATACTCGCCTCGTCAAGGGCTTTCATTTGATGCCAAACATGACAAGTTTTGAAGATTTTCATATTTGACCACCACCGGACCCCGACCCGCAGGCCCTGCGGTCAGGGGTCACATCCAGCTACTTCGGCAGTATGCTCATCGTTTTCAGCGACCCCGATTCTGGCTTATTTTTAGGCCAAAATTTATGGGGGGGAGCGACAGGGGGGGGGCTCAAAGTTGCCCCCCCCCCCCCATCGATGGGGGGCTCACCAAAAGTGGGGGGGGCATATTTTTGGAAAAAATCTTGCAAATGTTTACGTTTGTTTGTGTAAAATTGCCAAAAATCGCTAAAAAATGACTAATTTTAGGTGTTGTTTTCGCTAAAATAGCGAAGATTTCATTAAAAATACGGCAAAGCCCGAATAATTTTTGAAAATTTAGGGTAAAAATGGTGAAATCTGGCAATTTTTTGGGTTATGGGGGGGTCAAAATTTATGGGAGGGCTTTTATGAAGGGGAACCTCGAATGGGGGGGGGCGTTGCCGAGTAGGGGGGGCACCCCCCAGCCCCCAGTAAAAATAAGCCAGCCGATTTAGTATATATGAATACGACCAGAGGGCCGAAAAACGCCATTTTTAGTGACTTTTAGGCCATTTCTAGTGAAAATGGTACTAAGAAACTTTTCGCCAAAACAGGTGAAAAATGCTAAGTTTGGGCCCATCTCCTGAAAGCTGCAGAGCGAAATTAAAAAATCCCCCTCGTTACTTTGTGCACAAGCCACACTTGTGCATGTGCACTTTGGGGCCTTGGCACAGAGCCAAAGTTGGCCGAGTGCCAAAATGACCTTCGTTTGGTGAATGGGGGGATACTGTCTACCAACATAGCTGGGTTTATTTTAGGCAAAAATAAGTGGGGGGGGGGGGGGAGAGTGGGGGAGGTCGAAAAGTGGGGGGAAATAAAATGGGTCAAAAATGCTAAAAATGCTGTATAAACAACCTGTTTTCCACACACAATGCTATAACTATGCTTAAAAGTGCTCAAAAATTTGCTGTGCTCAAGTTTTAGTACCAAAAAAGGCGATTTTTGATCAAAAATTTCCGGCAAAGCCGGAACATTTTTGAAATTGTCGACCAAAAATCCTAAAAATTTGGCAATTTCTGGACACCTTAGGGTGAGTGGGGGGGAAGCCCAAAAAGTGGGGGTGGGGCCGAGTGGGGGGGGGGGAGGTGCTCGAGTGGGAGAGACCCAAAAAGTGGGGGGGCCGCTCCCCCCCCCCAGTAAAATAAACCCAGACATAGTACCATTGGACCAAAATGACCACATCGTTCCAACACTTCGCTAGAAAATGCACTTCCAGTTAGCGTTATTAACCGAGAAAAAAACAACCGCACGGTAACCATCGCCAAGGGCAAAAATTTGAAGTTTCGAATTGGAACCAAAAGTATGGTATATAGTACTTGTAGTACTACTCGAGTACTTTACGATGGTAATATTTTTATCCCTCCCGGACCTCTAATTAGCTGGCACCAGGTCAACACGGTCTCCAGTGGGCCGCGCAGACGCCTTTACAACCATATTATGTAGGGGCGCTATCGCGCCCCTACATAATATTTATATATGAGTTCTGAGTTCTTGATAGTCCTTGATACGTAATACGAACAAACTACCGCTTGATACAAAACAAAGTGTGAAAGTTAAAGGAACGCAGTTAGCACGCATTTATCAAGCACATGAGTACGTAGCATAGCAATGAGAATGCCAGCAACATCGCGACATATCTATTTCGTTCGTACATATTTCGTTTCATCGAAAACAAAAGTGGGGCTGTGTGTTACGCACAAAATTTTTACGACAAAGATGCGCTGCTGGAATTAAAATTCCTCCTTCTCAATAATAAATATATATATATACATGTATACGTATATGTGGATGTTTAGAAAATTTTACATAAGTACAAGGAATGCCAACATTTCTGTCTAAATCAAAGTTTCATGTATGAAGGCAACAACACAACACATATATATATATATAGTATATTTTCCTGAATGAAAACATTTTAATTTGACAATACAGCACACATTACACTTTAATCTTCAAAATATATCTTACACTTTCAACGTACTCATCTACTTATCTATCTTTACTGAGTGACAGTGTACAGTGTACACACACCAGAAAAAACTGACGTGTGTGTGTGAGAGAGAGTATATGTATGTATGTGTGTGTGACGGATCACAACAAAATAGAAGCAAAGGCCGTGCGCAATAGCTCCTGAAGGGCCCAGAGCAGATACAGACAAAGTAGAAAAGAAAACTGGAAATAAAAAATAGAATTGATGGGAAAGAAAGAAAAAGCAATGGGGAGATGCTCTGCTGACACTTTCACTTTAGTCCAGTCTCTCTCCAAACTTTTTCTGCATCCACGTTAATATCCAATTCTAAGTATGTATTTTCTAATTTCGAATAATTTCTAAATATATATATATTACAAACAAACAAACAAACAAATGAGTTTATTCTGAAAGCATACGTACATTTCTGACACCTCTGGCGGACCTCAGAAAAATTAAGTTCGTTGAAAAATTTTTGAAAACAAGGTTTGAAACACAAAAATAAGCATAAATTAAACAAAAATTGAGTAACTTCACGCCACCGGCGCGAAAAATTTAAATAATCTTAAAAAAAACTGCTACTAAAAGGTTATATAAAACGCTGAAATAAGGGTAAATTAAGGATCAACCATGTCAATTTCGCGCCGAAGGCGCGAAAATTTTCGAAATTTAATGTCCGCGATGCGCGTGGGCAATAAAAGTTTTCCTTACATCTGGTTTCGGGGGGGGGCGGCCGCCCCCTAAGCCTCCCCCCCTAAGTGCGAACCTGTAGGATATATATACTACGATCTCTTGCGATTCCCTCCCTATCAGTAATTTTTAATTTGTCACCAATACATTTAAAATTGTGAATGGGGACACACTGGACACTGATGAATTCACAAATTTTAAAATTTTAAACAATGTATGTATGTATACATTTAAAGTTGGTAAGGCGGACCACGGGGAAAAAAATTGTCACCGACTTTGCTGAAAACCTTTTTGCAGGGGCGATTTGCAGAAATTTGAAATCCGCTTTTCGATTCAATAATTCGTTAGCTTAATATAAATAAGATGAACTGGATTTTTCCTAGACAAAACTTTTTGGATGAAGGAAATCTGGGGGGCGGGCCCGCCAAGGTCTGGAGGGGAGACAACAATGTCGGTTCAAAACCTGCTTGAAATACAGCCATTTTTGCTGCTGAGGTGAACATTGAACAATTTCTAACTTCAATTTAAGCTTAAAAAAGGATATGTGTGTTGCGTCTATGTCTATCCATTAAATTCCAGTTTAAGTAAAGGCATAAATCCGACACAGCAACTTTTGGTGGATGGTCCCATGGCGAAAGTTCTTCCGTTCGCTCAGGGCTTTCATTTGACACCAAATTTGACCGCTTATGAAAAATCTATTTTTTACCCAAAATCGCCTAAGTCCCCGCCACACCACAACACTCTACAGCTACTTTGGATCCGCAGTTCTACGGCAAAAGTTTCTCAGCTCACTAAGGACTTTCATTTGATGCCAAATTTGAAAACTTTTGAAAAATTTTATTTTTGACCCAAAATCGCCGAATTCCCCACACCACCCTACCACAGCACTCTAATGCTATAGCCACTTTGGATATGCAGTTCTATAACAAAAGTTGTTCAGCTCACTTAAGGCTTTGATTTGATACCAGATTTGACCACTTTTGAAAAATTTTATTTTTGACCACTTGACCACCGACCTGACTGACCCTTCAAACGGCAAAGTGGAACCAGCCCAGCAAAATAGGTACATCCGACGGCAAACATATTAGCGGAAAAGCGCTGGGGGCACCAGAACTAGTACCAAAAATGCCCTAGACGGGCATGGGTTCCGGGTAGAATAGGGAAAGAAGGCTGAAGCGGAAAAATGCCAATAGATTAGTGCAGATTGATGTCTAGCCAGCGCCTAAAATGATTGAAACCAGCTTCTTGGTGCAGAATAGGGAATCTAATCAGCGCGTAAAATGATTGAAACCAGCTTTTTGGTACAGAATAGGGAATCTAGCCAGCGCTTAAAATGATTGAAACCAGCTTTTTGGTGCAGAATAGGGAATCTAGTCAGCGCCTAAAATGATTGAAACCAGCGTCTGGGGTAGAATAGGCGCCTCTCTCCATCCACCCTATTCGCGTGAAGTGCTCAGATACTCAATCACCATGGCGTGAGTATAATGTGTACATTGGTGTGAGATGGCTTACGAGATAAATTATCAGCCGAGATGATAAAATAATCTATATTCAAGACCACATAGGTCATTCCGCACAAGGAGCTGAACTAAACAATGTGACGGTGCAATGCAATGTGGTCTTGGGTGGACTGAATGCAATGGATATGAACAGTCGGTATGCCAAACAGAATCAATCAACCGCGTCCTTAAAATAATGCGTCTAAACACAATATATGCTGTATGTATATCAATTCTCTACCACGACAGCGTAGTATATACACGTGTATATACGTTCGTAGATTGCAACATGATAAATTTTGTTCAACCTCAATCGCTCACATCTTCAGTACGTATATACATACTAAGGTTAGCATAATGCGTATATATATTTCATACATTCAGCTGTACGCAGATGTGTGAAGGACTGTTGATTCCTGACATTGTTTATGATAACGCATCATACCTTCACCTAAAGCAAACTGATTTTTTCATACTCCACGAGGAACTGCTGATGCACACTAACACACACACACACACACACACACACACACACACACACACACACACACACACACACACACACACACACACACACACACACACACACACACACACACACACACACACACACACACACACACACACACACACACACACACACACACACACACACACACACACACACACACACACACACACACACGCGTACATACAAGCAAATGTCAAGTGCTTATTTGCTGAGTTCATTCCACGAGAATTCTTCGAGTTCTCGTAAGCCATCTCACACCAATGTACACATTATACTCACGCCATGGTGATTGAGTATCTGAGCACTTCACGCGAATAGGGTGGATGGAGAGAGGCGCCTATTCTACCCCAGACGCTGGTTTCAATCATTTTAGGCGCTGACTAGATTCCCTATTCTGCACCAAAAAGCTGGTTTCAATCATTTTAAGCGCTGGCTAGATTCCCTATTCTGTACCAAAAAGCTGGTTTCAATCATTTTACGCGCTGATTAGATTCCCTATTCTGCACCAAGAAGCTGGTTTCAATCATTTTAGGCGCTGGCTAGACATCAATCTGCACTAATCTATTGGCATTTTCCGCTTCAGCCTTCTTTCCCTATTCTACCCGGAACCCATGCCCGTCTAGGGCATTTTTGGTACTAGTTTCTTGCATTTTTCCGCTGTAGAGCAATGATTAAAGACAGGCCTGTCACTTAGGAGATATGTGTAAAGGAGTGGGGGGAAGCGGAGCCGCGGGAGGTAGGATAGAAATCAAAATAGCAGCTGCTTGTATTAGCACAAATATATTATGCAAAAATGAGCAATTAAAACGCGAGTGTTCAACGCAATTTTCTGAATGGCTGAAGATGTGAGAGGGGGGGACGTAGAAACCTAAATTGCAGGCTCTTTTATGCGAATTTGAGAACGCAAATGTTTGTTTAATGTAATTTGCTAAGCGGTTGTCGATGTGGGTGCGGTGAGTAGCGGCGCCGCGTAGGATACATAGGATAGAAATTTACATAAATAGCAGACTTGTTTATTAGCAATGTTTATGCAGATTTGAGCCCGCAAACGCGTGTATTTAACGCAATTTTCTGAATGGCTGCCGATGTTTGGGGGGGAGTAGTGGCGCCGCGTGGGAGCATAGAAATCTGAATTGCAGGCTCTTTTGTTCGAATTTGTTCAAAACGCAACTGTCTGTTTGACGCAATTTGGTAAGAGGTTGCCGATGTTGATGGGGTTGCGGCGCCGCTGGGTCGACTTTGGTGGGGTCCCTCAACGACAAAAAATGTTCCTCTAATGACAAAGGTGATAGAAAGTGATAGAAATTTACAAAATAGCAGACTCTTTTATTAGCACTGTTTATGCAAATTTGAGCCCGCAAAATAGTCAAGCGGGAAAAAAACCCACTCGCCAATGCGGGAAAAAAACCCACCCCCAGTGTGGGCTTACCGGTATGAGCTATCTAGGATTTTAATAGCCTATCTTGAAGAGCATCCAAAATAACCCTGGAGGGTGTATTATGGTAGCTCCCACTGCTTCCCTACAAATTTTTTGGGACTTTGAAATTTTTGGAAATTTTGGTCCGACCAAGTGCCGAAATTTGGCAAACTTTGCCGGGCCACCCTGAACTACTGGAAAGACTTAGACCAAAGCGGATTATATGTACCTGTAGGGCATCTGTTGCGCTTCATGATGATATATGTCACACTGCTCTGACCCCTCCGGTGCGACCTGGGGGTGACCTGGAGTTGGCGGGAAAAAAACCCACGGCGGGAAAAAAACCCACTTTTCAAAATTAAATTTTTTTTTCTAACCATTGACCGGAAAGGTCAAACCAATACATACATTTGTTTAATAGAGCCTGTAGATTAAATTGGTATAGGTTTTACCTGGGTTCGTACTGTTATGGGTGGTCCAGGGGGTCTAAATCGGACACTGTGCCATTTCAAGCCAAAATTTCAATTTTGACCAAAAATGCTTATTTTTATCTTAAAATGGGTCTAGTTTGGCTCTAAATACAAGAAAAACACGTTTTCTACACGATAGGATGCTTAAACTGCCGAAAATAAACAATTTTAAAAAATTTCCAAAATTTGCCTATGTTTATGTGTTAAAGATACAACATTTTCAAATGACCATATGACCTCAATTTTAATACAAAAACTAATATATTTTGATGCAGTTGTACTAAAAACAACCCGCTCTTTCATTTGGAATGGTTAGAAATGCTCCTGGCAGCTTGCCAAAAATTTTTTGGGGTGGGTTTTTCCCGCATATGGGTTTTTTTTCCCGCATTGGGTTTTTTTCCCGCCAGTTTGGGACAATTTTTCTCGCTAACGGCACACCCTACAGAGGTGTTCTATAGCTCATAAGAAAGCTTACGACTAGGCCTAGCTACCTGTATAATCAGCATTTCGATATGTCAAACCATTAAAAAGTTCTGGCCAAAAATCTGAAAAGTGGGTTTTTTTCCCGCTTGACTATATATATTTAACGCGATTTTCTGACCGGCTGCCGATATTTGGGGAGGGGATAGCGCGCCGCTTGGGGTAGGATACAAATCTAAATTACAGTCTTTTGTATTAGTACATATACGTATATATAATATATATATTATAATTTATGCAAACATGAACAATTAAAAAGCGTTTTTAATGCAATTTGAATGGCTGACGATATTGAGGGGGAGGTAGCGGCGCCGCGTGGGAACGTAGAAATGTAAATTGCAGGATTTTTAATGCGAATTTGAGAACGCAAGAATGTGTGTTTAACGCAATTTTCTGAGAGATTATCGACGTTGGTGAAGGGGGGGGGGGGCGAGGGCGTGGGTACGTATATAAATAGGATAAAAATCTAAACAGCACTGTCTTATGCTAATTTTGAGCCCGCAAAAGCGAGTAGGTATTATATTTAACGAAATTTTCGATCGGCCGCCGATATTTGGGGGGGGGGCAGCGCGCCGCGCGGAGTAGGATACAAATAAAAATAGCAGCCTCTTGCACATGTGCAATACACATTTGAGCCAGCAAACGCGTGTATTTAACGCCTGAACGGCTGAAGATGTAAAAGGGGGGGGGGGGTAGCGGCGGAAATCAAATCAAAAGTGCAGGCTTTCTATG